>KZ810670.1:10236-27283 GCA_000696205.2 Oncopeltus fasciatus
GTTATATATATATATATATATAGGCCTAAAATTCTCACAATGGAACAAAAAGAAGCTCGTAAAAAAAGTCTGTACTTTAGTAGATGCCATTACAAATGACCCAAACTTCTCCAAGAGCACCGTAGCATGACACAACCCACGGCACTGATCCCGATCTCTAACTAACAGCTTCTTTACTTTATGGGGTTTAATATAGAAACTAGGTTAGTGGGCCAGACCTGTAATAGTGTATGTGAATGGTTGAGCTAGGCCATCCATATTCTCCTGGCCGCCATAAGGTTAAACAAGAGTTCAAGATCTATCAGGTCATTTATCTGGATATGTTTATTTTTTCATCTCCTGTTTGACAGATTATTTTTAGAATAATTCAGTAAGGTATGGAATAGTATTTCTGTTGTAGACTCAAGTTCATTATTTTCTATATGTTGGTCAAACCCTCCCTAGGGATAAAATGGTGCTCAGCTTGTAATATTATTTTTTATAGTACCAATGAAGTAATGTATGACAAAATATTAATTAAAGTATTGTAAATATTTATTTGGTTGTGGTTTATTATCCCACGTACGTATTATCGAACCTGGATCTCCTGCATGCTGGGCCGATATGCTATCCATTGCACAACCGGGACGAGCCAGATAACTTATTAAATTTCCACCACAATAGCGAGAGCCTAACCCACGAAAAAGATGAATACATCCTCTTAAACTCGAAGGAGCTGACATTGTCAAGCTATTTGTCGATTCTCGTCATTTACTTTTTTAATTTTCTTTATAAATTTTTAATTGGTTGGGGTTTATTATCCCATGTATATTTTAAACCCAACTAGATTGATTTTTTATTCTATTCCCTCTCATTAATTGTTTAATTAAAGTATTATTAATTAATATTAAAATATTGTTTTTATGTAGGTGTTTGTACTAATCAAGTAAATCTTATTTTCTTAGCTCAAAGTATGTGTTATCATGGGGAAAGAAGCAAATCATTGTATCTATTTCTAATACTTAATTTCAAGTTTATATTTGTTTGTTGTTTTGTTCTTGTTGCCAAAGTTATATATATATATATAAAACGAATCATGAGGGGAACAGTCAATTAAATAAGTTAATTTCTTGTTTTTTTTTTGTAAACAGATTGTTAATGTTATTTAAAGTCTGTAATGAATACAAAAAGAAACACACAATAATATATAATGTCAAATATGTGTGAAAATTATATGCTTGGAATATAAAGTAATTAGAGTAATGTGATTTCAGGTCGAAGAAGCAATTGGTATGTCATCCAAATGGCTTGAGGAGAAGCGAGCAGCTTTACTTTCATGTCCTAAGACACAAGACCCACCGGTGCTGACAGCTGAAATCCGTTCTGAAAAACAGAGCTTAGAGAGTACTGTCTCATCCATCATGAACAAACCTAAGCCTAAGATAGAACCCCCTCCAGAGCAGCAGTCAGGTGATGTCAAGAGTAATCAATCTGAGCAGCAGCAAAACAAGTCTGAAGATCAGCATGAAGGAGGTCAGACTGACCAGCAAAAGCAAGATATGGATGTCGACAACTAGAAGTGTTTATTTCCTGCGATCTTGTTTATCTTTTAAGCGATATAGATATACGATATCGAACTTTGTTATTTATTAATTGCGTCTTTTACACACCAAGGTTTTCTTAAGTTTCCTCAATTTGATTTGAGTCACATTTGTCCTGTATTATTGGTCACAGTTTTATTTTTGCTGGCTTAAGTGCATTTAACTTATTTTTTTAATACCTTATATGTACAATTCAATTTTTGTAAATAAAAAATGCAAATTAAATTAATTTTACCTTATTTTTCCAGGTGAATAAAAAATAATTATTTGTTGTTATAACTAATTTTATTTAGGTAAATGTTATTTTGTATCCATTTTATTCTGTAATATTTGATTTATTATTCTTTTTTAATATTAATTCTTAAAGCTTATGAAATAAAGCATGCAGTATTAAAGTCACAACAAACTAATTTAATATGGTAGTTTTGAATATTAGTTTCGGGTCTTATTATTACTTTATTTTGCTAGACTAATCAGTTTGCTTCACATTCCAGTTTGCTTCTTTCTAGTAGACTAAACAGGACTGAGAAAATCATTTTCTAAACAAATTGAGGGAATTTAGTCAACATAGAGAATTTCTTCAACTTACAAAAGTTGTAAAACAGTGATAGCTTTTACTTATTTTTCTTTCTTTTATTTAACTATAGTTTTCTTTTTTACTTGATTTATACATTTGTTTTGTAATTTGTTTAGAAGATATTTTTCCTTATGTTTGCACTTGATCTCTAGAGTGTTTTTAGAATTTCTGTTGTAATTCAAACAGGGTAAACTGGTTGGTTCATACTCTGTTTATAGTGATTTTTCACTCAGTTTGTGAGCTAAAAAGCTATTTTCAAATTGTAAATAATTATAAATATAACTTATAAATATTGTTGGGTTGCTTTATTTGCTTCTATGAATTGAAGTTTAACATAGTTATCCGGTAATTCATAGCTTATCTCTCCCAGGAGAAAGTGTGAAACAAAATTCCGGCCTGCATTGTTTTTCTTATTGAAAAACCCTATATGTAATATATTTTTCTTGTTTTCAATATAATTATTGAAAATTATTTATTTATTTGTATTCCTTTGTTTCCTAACTTAAGCATTGATGTTATGAAAAGACAAATGGGTTGCATTCCACATTCTAATGATAACTGCTTTAGGTTTCTACCTCTGCCTTACTTTCAAATATTCAACTTTTTCATTATTGAGCCAGTCTGAGTTCTTTATTTTTTGAGTTAATTAGGTAAGAGAGAGGGAACATATTCTCCTGCACTGTGCTAAAGTGTATTTATATATTTATTAATTATGTCCCAGATATCTTTGTGAGATTGTCAGTGTTCGCAAGTTGTTTGAATGTGGGATATGTATATCACAACCTCCTTCTTGTGGGGTATATCTGTTTAGACTCCTCCTGAAAGTACTAAGTAGGATGTAGAAAACAGCTAGAAAAGATGGATGCCTAAATGTATAGAATAATTAAATATTCATTGGTGGAACTAACCCCTTTAGATTTTCAATTTTTTTTTTTTTTTACCGTAAATATTATTATTAAATGATTTTTGTTGGGGTTCGGTCAAGGTAGTAGGTATCCCAACAAAAAACATCTAATAACTCTTTTAGATTGTCTATAGCAAATGGTTTGTTGAGTCATGCATATATTGAGTAAATTTTCTCATGTATTTGTTAAAGGTCAGCTCTTATTAATTACTTACAGATAATCAAACCTACTGCCCTTACTAACAAATAAATAGAAAAGATAAATTACTTATAGCTTATTAATAAATATATTCAAATAAATTAAATGTGCTTATTTACAAAGAGGCCTCAAAACAACTTGCTAAATTGTCTGCAATTACTAATTACTGTCACTAATAATTTCTCTGTTAAGGGCACTTCAAAAGCTGTCTTACCAGCCTGACGCTCTGAAATATGTGAATCCGACACTGACTCGAAGGCCGCTTTTATAACTGTATGGAAGGGCCTAGATTAATCCAGGGGCTTTTCTGGGTAAATGTGATTTTCTCTTTTGAATTAGGAAGCAGGTGGTTATCTTCAATTGGCCCCTTCCTGTACTGGTCTGGTATTCTCTTTACGTGCTTCCACAGTCTTTAACAATATTTTACGTTTTCGAAAAATGTTTAATAAAATAAATTAAGAATACCATTTTGAGTGTTAAACGAGCCCTCTTATTTTGAAAATATAAATTCAAATTTGGTATTTATGCTCTATATAGTAAACCCTTTATTTTTTGCTTTGAGTCAAATGAGGGGAGAAGGGGGGTTTGGAGGGAAACTAAAATTTATAATGGTAATATTTACATTGTTATTTGAATTAACATGATAGGTTTTATGTGTAATTTTATAACTTAAAAAACAAGTGCTTGTTAAAGAAGGAATTTATGAATGTAACTATGATGGATGAGCTCTTCTATTCTTCATTCCCTGCAAGTCTAGAGCAAAGCTTAATTAAGCTTTACCCTCATTTTTCTCTTTGGATTTAAATTGAATTTCATTTATTTTTAATATTCTTTTCAATGGAAATCAAATAACATAATCCATCTTAATGAAATCTTAAGATTATGAAGTATTTGCTTGACTGACTTTTTATAACTCATTCCAAAACATTTTATGTTCTTTTACTTTGCTTTCCAAATTATAAAGCACTACAAGACCAACAGAAACATTCTTGCAAATTAAGTATTTACTGCCTATATTTCATATTATTATTAAAAATAAGGGTCATCCGTACGGGTCTCGCAATCCTGATGCCACGGGTTCGAATCCCGCCCAGGTCAATCGTTTATTTATAAATGGAAGCTTTTCCTGAGCCATGGGTGTTTAAAATGGGGTGGCAACCTGTAGATAGCCCCTCCCTCCAATGACCCTAAGTGGTTGCAAGGGAGGCTAACACAGCAAAAAAAAAATATATATATCTACGGTCAAAAAACCTCTCCAATTGAGAAATACATTCTCCTTTACAAACAGTCCTGTAGGCTCAACAGAGCAATGCCAATAGTCGTTGGGGGCCATCCCAACTTTCCAATATATTTAAATAAATATATTTACAATTTATTTCTATAACAGAAAATTTCTTTAGCATTATTCGAAAATACTTATATTTAGAAATACACTTAAGAATGTAATTAAAGTATTGGATGGGCTCTCTTATTAACAAATATAAAACTCTAATTCCGCTTTACACTGGCAGTCTTTGATTTAATTTATTTTTGGTAGAAATTGGAAGAGAAAAAGAGGAGGTCAAAGGTAGACCAAAAATTATAATCTTAATATATTTTGTTGTTATTTTAGTTATTAAAAAGTTTATTGTACATAATAGTATACTTATATGAAAAAAGCTTAATAAGGAAGAAGCTTGCAAATTTAACTGCGATGTCTGAGCGCATCCCCCACTCTTCCATCCCGGCTTAATGGTCACACCACCTAGACTCAGTGTTCTCTGCGACTAGTATATTGCATTTCGTCATTCAGATCTCATAGTCCAATCATTTATAAATATTGGATAACTTAGCTCCTGCGCGAAGGACATTTGCAAGCGCCTTTAATAATTAATAAACTCAATAACCAATAAGCGGGAAGGTTATAGGACTCCCCACCCCTCCCCTCCTAGCCAGCCTGACCCAGCCTCTGTGACATCAACTTTTCCGTTCATTGTCATTTTCAGACCACAATATTTTGTCAGGCAATAGTTACATACGCCTATTTAAATTCATCTTCAGTGGCACAAAGCAATATAATAATATATTCATGAGACAGACATGAGAAAATACAGTGATTCCTTGACTTACACAAGTTCCGTCAGATTTACTCATGAAAATTATTTCTTAAATCTTCATAGATCTTAAATATAATTCTATTCATAAAAAATTAAAATCCTCATAAAAGTATTAAAAGTCACCACTTTTACAAGATAGCATCCAATTTTTCGGCAAATTGAAGAAGAACAGAACAATATATTATCAATTTAATTCTTAAAACTTGCGAAACTAAATTTAATAAAAATCAAATCGTTTGATAGGCAGATTTTTCTCAAAATGTCTTATAAAAAATTGATAGAGTCCTTGGTCTATAATCTAATCATAATGTCCTTGGTCTAGATTTGTAGATCTTCAAAATTCATTGTTGGAATAGTTTAGAGAAGTTCTCCACTTTGAGTAAATTCCCATCAAGGAAATCTAACTGTTCGCGTTGAATCCATATTGTGGCATTTTGAGGGAAAACAAAACATATATGATTTAGAATTGCAATATATTACATATTAAATACTCATCGATATTACAAGTTATAGGGAAAAACGTGAAATATGACAGGTAGAAAATCTTATAACATGATCTGTTTTTTTATGTAATAGTTGCAAGCTACTCACCACAGAAAATCTTTACGACTAAACCTTTCTGAACTTGTGTAAGTCAAGGAACGAGTACGAATTGGTAGATGTGGAAGATGAATGGAAAATCATAGGAAGTAATTATTTTCTAAATTAGAGAGTGAAAATCAAGATTTCCAACGATTTCTCGATATTACAAAAGAACCAGGTCATATCGTATCTATGTCGTACGTAGGATTAGTTAATCTTTAGACGAAAGTGCATTTCTTCCGCTATCGCTAGTTATGGCTGTTACCATTTCATTGGTTTTGTTTCGGGTTGACGAGCATTCCAATATTCCAACATTCTTTGTTACTTTTTTTTCTATATTATATGTATAAAAAACAGTAATGACCGCAGATGGTCTATTATCGAGGATCTCTATTTATTTTAGTACAAGTTTGTGGGTTTTACTTCGAAACGACCGTTCCTCCCACTAAATGACACATCATATCTCTTAGACAACCGTTAGTCTTGAGGAGTATGCGCCTTAAATCAAAAGAGGTCACGTCTTTGCAATGAAGATCCTGGGATGACCGTGCTTGTGAATTCCAACCCCATCCTTGGTCCTCCTTCAAGAAACAGTCTTATTATTTTATCTCCTATTTTTTTTAGGGGGAGGGGGGGATCATTAAGGTTCACCCTGTTGATCTACAACCCTTGCGGTATACAGAGATAGTGACTTTTTAATGAGCACAATCTAAATTAACTATTTAATGTAATAACTAGCTAATAAATAAATAAAAAATCACAACCGAGTGCAGAGAGAGCACTCGGCTGCTGTCCGACATAAAGTAAATAGATAACTATGAAGGCATTTGTTATCCAACGAATTTAAGGTATAAAGACAAAAAAAAAAAATTATTTAAATACATTTAAATTGAGTACTTACATAAGAAAAGCGTGGCTGTTGTAAAGCACTTGATATGTCAACTCCCATCAAACAGGAAAGATGAAGTGTGATGGCGACACTTAGAATCGTCTTACTAGTGAACAGCTTAAACTTAATATTAACCTGAAAAAATTCAAAAATCAAAATTCCTTTATTCATTTGTTAAGTTTCCGAGAAAAAAATGTCACTCATATATGTGTAGTGAACGAGAAATAAGTGTTTATGAGTGAGTGTGTATGTATATGAAAGAAAGAACTAGAAATACAGCACCTGCTCATGAGAATTAATATTTAAATTAAATAATAATGAAGAGGTAAAAAAAAAATAAAAATAAAAAAATAACAGTTTTTCAACTAAATATTTGTGTTATTATATATTTAATACAAAATACAATTAATACTTAAAACATAGTCTATTGTTATCTACCGCCATTAGCAACTGCTCGATCCCACTTGTTTACTATTCCTTTGGGATGGCTGTCTCAGAACTCTTGGACTGCAACTTCAACTTCTGCGAAATTATGAAATATTTTTTCCCTTGTAGAAAATGGTCCTTGGATCGACACAAGTAGTAATCCGATGGTGCTAGGATTGGACTGTATGGTTGGTGAGACAGGAGTTCGAACCCATGAAGTTCTTTAAACTTTTCTTTGGCTCGACGGGAAGTGTGAAGGTGAACATTATCTTCTTGGAATAAAACTCCATCTTTCAAGTTGTTCGCCGAAGAGTTCAGAACAAATAGAGCATCTATCGTAAACAGATTCATGACGAATTACACTGTCAAAATTTCCAAAAACGCAAAGCATGGTTTTTTTTTTTTTTCCCTAATTCCTCCTTTTAGCAAATGGAAAATAAATTTGACCGCGATCTAGTCATTCCTCATATCAAAAGAGAGTATTTAATACATTTTCACATACATAAATATGTAAGGCAACTCAAGGCCAGCCAACTTTATCCCTGCTCCTTAGTCATGGTTGACTTGAGTTAAACTCATCCATGGTTTTTATATTAGAAAAAAAAATGTTATGTTGTTCCTTGTGGACGCTTTTAAGAAAATAAGCCTTGCAGGTAATTTCAGTAAAGCTTCCGAGAATCGCCACTAGGTTGAAGCACTTGTCAAACTTTGCTCAAAGAGATTACTTAAGTCGCCGGTAGAGCGCAACAAATGTCGATTGCTCCTTAGCACATATTAATGGTGCCACCTTTGGATCGCAACANCACAAAAAAAATTTCTGTTATTATTTATTATGTTTAAATTAAATTAAAAATTAACATGTCAAAGTACCATGTAATTGTTTCCTGGAATGAAGACATTTTATTATTATAGAACATTATTAGTATCTTTATTATTATAATATATATAGTTACAATGTGAGTGAATGTTTTATTAGTTTTTGTTTTAAGACAATTCAATATAAATGGATATATTCATATAAATGAAGGAAATTAGAAACAAGCTAATATAAGATCAAAGTTCACTTCATAATTGAATGCTAATTGAAGTTTTCATTTCTTTCTAGTTTTTCCTATTGAGGATGTTCTCAGGACAGATTTTTTTAAATATTTCCTCTGCGTCACCAAAAATGTTAGTTACTAAAATTTACATACATACAGGGTGTAATGAGGGTTTGTGTGTGTGTTAATTATTTATAAGCCACAGTTTTCAATAAAATAAAAAAAAATCTGGTATATACATTTAAAATTCAAATATTGCCTAATATTTGAGCAAAACAGGATAACAGGTGAGGGGAGAGGGGATTACTACTTGAAATGTAGTAAAAAAATATTTTTTTGATGTAGCGGGCATAATATTTAGTTGAGACTAATGAAATTCAACACAGATTTCTTTATCAATAAAAAAAAATATTTTTGGAGTTTCCCAGCAAAATTGCTGCTATGAAGAGCGGATGGAATTAATCCCCTATTTACATTTACCTCTCAGGAAACACCTAAGTTTTTCTTAGGTAAGCTAACGAGACAATGGCAATCCCTTTGCTGTCTGATGGGTGAGGGAGATCGGCAGAGCTCTCTTCATCCAAGGAGTAGACTGTTCTCCCAGTCTGAGACAGGAGACCTTAAGTAAGGTTTCTGATAGCGGGCCAAGGTACCTCAAGGTGGCAACCCCACCTCTTGGACAGGATCCTTATGGCCAATCACCATCTTATCTTAAACCACAAGATTACAAAATCTGAAACAAGAAGAAGCCAGACTGATCAATTGGAAATGACCTTTGATTTGAAAAAAACAAACTCTCATTGGATGCTGGAATGTTAGGACACTCTATGAACATAGCAAACTGGATACAGTTAGAAGAGAAGCAAAGATAATATAATGGAAACTTGATGGACTGGCAGGAGAGAGAAGCCATTAAAAGAAAAAGGCAAAATCTTTATCTACTCAAGTAAAGAGGAAGGGGAAACACGCGAGAGGAGAGTCACTAATATGCGCTATAATAATGCCAAGAAGGTGAGGAAAGGGCTTATAGACTGAAATCCTGTTTCTGAAAGAATAATTGTGGCAAAATTTCACTCAAGAGTTAGAAAAATTACAGTTACAGTGTGTTATGCACAAAACCCAGTATGGCATAAAGAAGGGAGATATCAAAATCTTGATGGGAGTTCTTAATGTTAGAGTAGGACTTTAAAATAGAGGCAGAGAAAGCATAATGGGAAAACATGGGCTACAACACATGACTAATAATGGTAAAAAATTTGTTGAGACATGCCTTAATCATGATCTCCTGATCAGAGGAACGGTTTTCCATCACAGAATTCATCATAAAATCATATGAGTCTCACCTAACCTCAAAGCAGAGAGCCAGACAGATCATATCTGCATCAGCGAGACATGGAGAAAGTCACTCATGAAAGTTAGGAACAGAAAGGGAGAAAATGACCTTTATCTCCACTCCGATTGGTCAGACTGAAGAAAGCATCAGCATGCTTCTGCAAGCTGGATGATCTTCAAGCAGAAGCTGAAATGCTGGCTAAGGCTTAAGATTAATATAAGGAAAACTAAGGAAATGTTGGTCAATAGGAGAAGCTAGGAGAACCTTAAGATTGGCGACAAGGAGGTGGAGATAGTTGAAGAGTTTTGTTACTTACGAAGCTGCTGACCTCGGATCTAGGAATGGACAAGGACATAGTCTCAAGAATTCAAAAAACTGAATGGGCCTTCACTCAATTGTGACCCATATGGAGGCTATCCAATTGAAGGACTGGCATCAGGCTGAGAATCTTCAATACAAAAGTGAAATCTGTGCTACTCTACACCCTTTAGATATGGAGAGTGAGTCCTGGATTGGAACTCACTGGGCAAGTGAAGAAGAGGCAGGCCCAGGCATATGAGGCAAAGGAGTGTCGAGGCAGATGCGAGGAGTGCTGATAAAACTTGTGAGGGAAGTGAAGGCTATAGCTGACCAAGAGAAGACTAACACAGCTTTGTTGCAGCCCTACTATCCCTTAGTTCAGGATTTAACAACAGCAAATTTGCACAATTAGGAGTAGGTGGTTACCTGAACCATAAATTTGAATTTTACAGGCTAGATGCTACAACTAGTTATTTTTCATAATGCAATTTGCCATATTGTTTTTAAATGTAAATGGAAGTGTGGAATTGGATGAATAAAAGCAGAGATTACCTGAAATGTCAAGGGGGAGTAATAAGTGTTTTTTCGGTGCAACAGGCATTTTATTTAGTATTGTGTAATGAAGCAAAACTAATTTATTAAATAAAAAAAGATTTATTCAGTAAATGTAGGGATTACATGGAAAGCTCAGATACAAATATTTATCAACTACTAAGTGATGAATCCACTTGGTTTATCTAATTTGTGTGTAATTTTTATAGTATTCTTATTTATCAAAATAAAGAAATAAAATATAGTCACATGATTTTTTAGTTGGATTCTTCCAGCTTATGGATTTAAAATCAGAAATAGGATTTAAAATCAAAAATTTTGAAGGCTAGTTATGTACAATTTTGTCCTGTGCCATGGTAAAATGATGAATTTCTCTAATTTTAATTTTAAATTGATACAAAACTGAATTTGATATCATTCAAAAGCTTCATAATTGTAGTTTTTTTTTTTACATAAATGAAATGTAAGTAAATTGTGTTTTAAAGTCTCAATAGTGCTCTAAAGGACAACACTCACAGAAACTACCTTTAAAAAATTGGTTTTATTAATATTTTTTTTAAACAAAAAATTTCAATTACATTTTAAGAAAAAATTATGTTTTGATATTTTCCTAATAATATTATTACCTAAATAATGAAAATGTTCAATATTTATCAATTTTAAAACAAAATTGTTCAGTGGAACTAAAGTCATAATTTAAAAAAAAATTACACAAGATAGTTCTTATTGACTTCTTAACTTAAATTTTTAGAATTTTTTTTTGTCCTTATTTTTGATTTTTGTGAAAAATAGGCCTATTTAGATTTATGAATTGTCAGTTTTTAAAACTTATTATTTAATTCAATAACTAATTAACCAGCTAGCAAAGTTTAAATAATTTTAATTATATATTTACATTACTTACTTTAATTAACAAAAGAATATGAATACTGCAAACCCTCTATCAATGTCAGATAGCTGTTATATTACAAATTTTGAAACAATTTTAATGATTTAAACTGAGTAAGTTTTTTGTCTACTATTTAGCAGTTTTTTTTTTGTTTTTTTTTTGTAATAATATAAGATTTGGATTGATCTAGATCAACAGTTTAAAAGTTGAGTTAATCATCTCTACCAATAAAAAAAAAAAATTAATTAATTAATTTGATAATTGGAGGATGTTTAAAGTTAAATATATATAATTAATATTATATACAACTACGTTACGTAGATTATTAGCAAGAACATTAAAGCTTACAAAGTAATAAAAAGCTAAAACAGGACATCTTACACTAGATTCATCTTCTTTTAATCCAATTGTATCAAAACTAGATGTATCAGGTTCTGGATCTCCAACTTCTACTTCCCATTGGGTCTTTTTGGATAAGTTATTCCCACGCTTCCACCCTCTTCTCAACAGGACATTTGTGTCCATATTATATTCTTCAGCCATCTCTTGACCATCTTCAAATTTATAGTGAACTTTACGAACTCCTAAAAGAATGATGAAATGACAGATATTTAGTAACTTTTTATATCCCTTTGGGAAAAGTCTTTTAAAAGTGTTATTTTAAAAGAAAAAAAGACAGTTTTTACATTTTTTTCCTAACAATATCTTACACGCAATTGGTATATTTTAAAAATTTTAATGGATCAGACTAAAACACAATATATACAATAATATTTGGACAAAATAATATTAGTAAAATAATTGAGGGAATGAGAAAAAAATAAAAATAAAGAAATGTATCATATTTATTGCCAAGTTGTAAATAAACTAAATAAATTTAAATTGATTAATTAGAAGAGGGGAAGCAAAATTTGGATCGGAACATTTCACTAGTTTAGCCATCACAATAGTTTTTAACTGAGGGAATTTTGATAATAAAAATTTAAGAAGTAGTCTATGAAGACTTAATTGAATTAAATTCAACAAAGCAAAATATAAAATTCATTAAATTTGAATCAACAGTAGGGTTGGTTAAAATTAAATTTGAATAATGTAGGAACGAAGTTCACCTAGTTTACAGAGTGCTTGAAAAATAGTATTTTGTCATATTATGGGTTGAGGCAGTGCATTGCATGCAAATATGTAAAATTTTTACAAAAAGATTGAAGACTTTGTCAGTCCAAAAAACTACAATGATTTGAAAGTATTTTTAAATATCATGCCACAATTGGAAAACTGATTATTTTCAAGAGGGGAATCTGCTATAACTTTTGGAAAATAGTAAGAGATGGGATTTATTTAAAAATTAAATTGCTTCAACAAATCCACTTTATTATTTATCTTTTTGCATTACTCATTGATCAGAAACATATGAAACTAGCTGAAGGTTCTTAACTAAAACATCATTCAATATGTGTTTTAGTAAAGAAAATGGTCAGCATTCAGTCTATGAGTTATAAATAAAATCATAGTGAAAATAATTTTTTCATTTTTTCTGAAAATTCAGAAAATTAAGAGTGTAATTGACTAGTATCACAAGATTTAAAAGTTAGTACCCATAAAAAAGATTGAATCATTTTTCATAAGAAACGAAGTCAAGAAAATGTCTGTCACTCTTAGTTTGTATACAAAATCAAAACAAACAGTTAAAGTAACTCAAATGATTTTTACAAATTCAAATGAAATTACAGTAGTTGAAACTTAAATAAGATATATTTAGTAGCTTTCAATAAACAAGAAGGAATAGGTGTAAAACAATTGTTTATGCTTTTAGTGTTTCTGAAAAGATAAATAATTATTATTCCACTCATCATCGGTAACATGATTTGTAACGCACTTTGATGGGCATTAAATTAACTTTAAAACGTTACATCTTATAAATCACACATAGCCAATTTAGAGATTCATATGATCTGTTGATGCCCAGGAGAGTTCAGGGCGGATTCCCATACTATAATACTTGTAGCATCATCTACCCTCCCACCCAACAAATTTATCTTAAGGATGGATCTAACCTCAGAATTATGTAAACTATAATTAACAGTTAATGTAACTATAAAATGTAAATGATAGATCCATAATAGAGTTAAGAAATATAATCACCCTGAATAAGCATGAGCACCTACAGTACAAGAAGTCTATTAAGGATCTTTTCAGTTATTAGAGGAAAGAAACATTGATGCAAGTTATACAACTTTCAAGTTCTCAATTAGTAAAATTGGAGTGAGCAATACAAATTATATATAAGCCCTAACAATTATTGAAAATTTGGTTTAGAAGAATTAAACATTCATATTTATTAAAACAAATATTTTTGGACATAGATTGACCTTTTAAAGAAATATATTAATAATAGAATTGCAGCAATAGTAATAGCATCATATTAACAAAGAGAAAGAGCATTAAACAAGTTACAATACAGCTATTATGAGAAAAAATAGGACCACATAAAAATGAAAATCACCATTAAATTAATCTAATCTAATGAAATAATAGATTCACAATAAGTAAAAGAAAAAAAATGTTCAAGCTCCTCAAAGCATAAAAAGATATTATAGTAGACAAATAAGTCCTTACATTAACTAATCCTGGCATTTATTAATGCCACATAAGTATGTACAACAACATTGCATTATTTTAAAATATATCCCTTTAGAATGTATGTAAAAAAATGCTAGATTCATTTTATAGTATTGAAAATGGTAATAAAAAGGGTAAGTTTAAAAAAAAAAAAAACATTAATACACTTACTGTCTTGGATAATACATGTCTTTTCTGCATTTCGTATTTTAGTAAGCCAATCCATTTAAAATATACTTTAATATATAGAATTCTTTAACAAATTAATATAGAAGATGCAATCTTTAAATTTAAGGAAAAAATATTGATCCAACAACTTTTCAAAATATCCGTTGTCAGGCTTGATAATAGTTAACAGAATAAAATCACAGAACTGTTACTTTTTCACTGTTATCACCAGCAGCAGTTAGAAATTAAACATTCTATTAGAGTGAAAGTTCTGAGCAGTTTGACATTTGAATTGACGTAATGGAATTTTTTTGGCCTTTAGACGCTGGCATTGCTTTAATTCGAGTTCTGATCCTAGGGTGAGGATTTTATAAGGAAAGAGATTAAAAGTGTCTAAGAATTGATCTGATGACGATATATATTGGTGCATCAGATACCTTGATGAGGGAACTAAGTACAAAAGATAGTACCTAATTTTATGAATATGAGCATATATCTTAACTAATTTCTTAAAAATATAGCATTATATTTCTTATATGCAGAAAAGGTTATGAAAAACTATTCATAACTAGTATCATAAAAATATAATTTTACCAGAAAAATGATACAATTAATTGAAAAAGAGTGTCAAGGAAATTGGTACAGTTGTTGAAATGGAGATTGAATGGAAGTCATTTCCCTCTTCGACTATTCAATACGAACTGGGAATAGTCTATCAGTCCCGTTTTCTGGTAGCTTGATGAAACTACTATTTAAATAGATTTTAGCACTTTTCATGCTATACCCGTTGAGATCGTAGAAATCAAGCTATTCACGTTCGTATCTTTAAGAAATTTGTTCTTGTTAGGAAGGAAACACCATCGTAAGTAGCGAGAAGTTTTTTGTCATGCGTTGAGCAATTCCATTGTGCCTTTCATAGCTTATGGAAAATAAACCTGATTTCATTTGTAAGGCAAATCGAATGAATAAGTGTGGGAGTTACCTAAAATTGGAGTAATATGTACTTTATAGAAATCAAATTCAATCTAGATTCGTTTAATGTAAATTGAAATATTTTAGGATTTCCAGTTTTTCATTCAGATTATTTTTAATAAGATTTTACGAATGTAGCAATGATTGTTGAAAGCCTCCCCTGCCTGCAATAGCTACCTAGCTCAGTAATTCTACTATTTACTCTAATTTTTCTCTCCAGCTCCGAAGAAAAATTTCGTCTTTTACTTTTATTCATATCCATGTTTAATGAAGCAATGGAAACAATGCCTAGATTGCGTACCTGCTGTTGACGCAATTTTTTTTTTAATATCTCCAAAGATTATTCTATAGTAAGATTTTTATATTGGAGTAGGCGTGAGTTTTGTTAGGATATTTGAAGCTCCTAGAGTAACCCTATGATCATATTATAACCTTCCATATTTACAGTCTTGGTTTCTTCTTGTGCGACCGGTTTGTATCTTGGGTTTTTATTTGACTTGACGGTTTTCTTATATAAGCGAATGGGGAAAATACCTGTTGGGTAAGTACTGGAATTATTTACTTTATTTACATGTTATCTATTGATTATTTTTAAGTTCTAGCCCCTAGAACTGAGAGACTAAATCTTTAAATATTAACATAACCTCTTCATAGCCATAACTGCTTATCTGTAGTATTTATCTTTCTTTTTTATTTTAAGAAAACACTCTGTTAAGGGTTATTTTAAAAAAAAGAAGAGTTATTTGTAATGAAAATATTTATTTGGTTTATTAGGTTATTCTTCATAGCATTTACCTTGCAGCGAAGTCCATTGATAGTCATTGCTTAAGTAAAATAAAGCGTTTGTTATTTTAATATCTTTGAGATAACAAAGAATAATTTGTTGAAATTGATTAATTATTTGATATTTATTGCTTCGTGATTCAATATTTTTCTGACTCACTCGATTAACTATTAGTTTTTAGATAAAAATAATTTTGAACAAGCTGACTATATTACAAAAAAAAAAAAAAAATGTGTCCCTTAACTTCTCTTTAGGATGCTAAACCACAGGGAATAATTTAATATTCTCTATGGGTACAATTTTAAATCCATCCTGCTTCTCTTTTACAGCAGAATTTGATCACATCTACTCAATTTTTATTTTAGCTTAAAACAATAAAAATCAATAATCTGCTTTGCCTTTAATACATTTAAGGAAAATAAAAACCATGATAATTTCTGCAGTTAGGATCATAAATAGAGCTTTATCTGTTGTAGGATTATTATTTTGTTGTTAGTTTTTATATAGGGAATAAATGTATCAACAGATTTATTTAGTAGCAGTCGATTTAGAGACACCTAGATATATTTAAGGGCTCAGCATATAAAGGAGCTGATCTATTTCTCTAGTGATCTACCCTCCCGCTGCTTTTTCAGAATGAGTCTGATGGCTTTTTGCAAAGCAAATTTATACCAATACAAAAAAGCCCATCTAATAATAGCTGCTTAATCCAAGCAGATTTCCCAAGTTTTATTAAAAATGGAAGTAAGTGAGGACATTTTCAAGCAGAAGAGAACAATGAGTATAGTAGGTATGACTTCTAAAGTTTTCTTCTGGCTGGTTGGGAAATAAGTGTGGTTGAGCCCTCACCCATCTTGGCTAGATTTATAAGTTTCCTAATTAATTATAGTTTTTCATAAATGAAAAATTCATTTATATGAAAGTTATGCTGTAATTATACATTAACAGAAAACAACTTTTTAATTTTCAACCATAATTTAGTTATATTTATTTTAAGGTTTTGGTTAAGCTTATCATCAAGCAAAATTATTTCTTAATTTTTAAATACTGATTCACTGGGGTGGGGGTTAGCCTGTAATCCAACAATTGATAAAATGATTTCTAATATATATTAGAGAATGATGTTCTCTAATGAAT
>KZ810673.1:28775-43778 GCA_000696205.2 Oncopeltus fasciatus
CCCCCCACCTTATCAACATCCACATCTAAAATTGAAATGTATGTATTTGGAAATAAAAAGTTCAATATTTTCTCTAAAAAGAATGAGGATTAAATATACAATTGCCTTTTTTAAACAAAGTAATAAGTCTATTAATTATATTCTATGTATTTGAGTGAAGGTTTTAAAAATTAAAAAAAAGTCTTCTTTGTTAGTTTTGTATTTTTCAAAGAGGAAAAGTCAGGAACAAAATATATTGCATCTAAACATTAATTGCTCTTAAGAAACCTATTTTTTTTCCATGATTTAGCATTTTTTCACTTTCTATCATTTTCTTTCACAATGTAACTATAAAAATCATTATAAATCACTAAATGGAATTTATAAAATATTCATAAATACAACAAGTTATACCAAAGTTCCCTATTGGCTGAATCATTTAGCACAAACTTCCCCTCATGCTAGAATTAATAGTTAATTGAACAAAGGAGAAAGTCTTTTGTTTATTGATGGATGAATCCTTTAGGAACACTTTGTGGGACAATCTATATTAAGTCAATTATGTACCGTTTGTTAGCAAGAGATATGGTGAGCTCCCGGCTCCCCCATGAAATACATGATTTTGTTGAACATTCCCTGGGGGAAGTCTTTTTATTGTTCAGGATAAATGTGAGTAATCTCCCCTAATGAAATCATTAATTTTTTAATTTTTTTTTTTAGTTACTTGTATTCAATAAAATACGAGTATCTTGTTTTCTTAATGGATATGGTTTGACTTCAGAAGTTTCTGATTTTTATAAATGTATATTTATGTAGGTTATTCATAATAATTCTTGGAAAAAAATGAAGAGCAGTAAAGTCAGTATTTTTTGCAATGATGATTCTCAAATTTTATTATTTATCATCAAGAATTTAATGATTCTTTAATGAATCAAATAAAATAAATTGATTTATAATTTTTTTAAATGAAAAAAATGTAATGTTTATTTCTTTGAACTATATAATCATTTTCATATTTTTTATATAATTTTATATTCTTACTATCTTTGCACTTATTTTGTTTTTATTCATAATAACTTTCAATAATTAATTATTTATTTAGTTTGTTTTACCTCTTATTTATTAAAAAATCATTAATTTACTTGATATTTTAATAACTTTGATAGCTTATTTTCTCTATTTTATGAATTTCTATAAGTGTATCTTTTATTAAAAATGATTTGTTTTCTTTCATTTTACTATTTCAATATCTCTTAAATTTTAACTGTTGATTCATTACTGTTTAAAAAAAAAAAAATCATTTTACTTGCTTTGCTTTATTTTTCTACATTCTTTTGTTCAAATCAAACATATTCTACATAATAAAATTTTATATTATTTTTTAGTTATACAATTCTAAATAAGTATTGAATATTATCTCATTTACTTGAAATATGTTTATTTTTCTTTTCTTTTTTTTAAATAAAATTAATGAATGTGCTATGATTTGTGAAGATTAAATAATTATTAAAATGGAGAGTTTTGACCTTAAAGAGTAGTCTCTCTCTCTCTCTCTCTCTCTCTCTCTCTCTCTCTCTCTCTCTCTCACTCTATCAGTCTTTTGCTACACACTCACACACACACATACCTACATTTGTAGCTTCCCTCAGATATTCGAGAGTTCCCCCTCACAAGTGTCCACAACTTACTTGTAAGTGTAGTTTTCTTATCCTGAGAGTGCCACCTTACATTTGCTTGTCTAGACCTCAGAGAGTTATACTCGCCCTGCGGACACTGTCTAGTAGTTCTAGAGGCAGATTGAACCATCCGCCTCTGAACCTGCGTTAGCAAAATTTTTTTAAATTTATTTTAACTTTGGGACGTTCTGTAGAGGCTTAGATCAGTTGTGACAGTTGCAGATTCATCTAATAATGGGGGGGGGGGGCGTCTGTTTTCTACGCAAAGAGTAAAGCTATATTGGCTCTTTTGAGGGATTAATGTTCAAGCCTGCTTCCTGCTGCTGCAATATATCAACGGCTATATACCGCCCCTAGTAAAAAATTTTGGAACATTTTTAAAATGATCAAGGAAAATATTTTACTTTGTTATAGAGATATTGCCAGTGTTTGAGGTATTGCTACCAACTATTATTATGATACGACAAAAAAAGTAAATCTCTATTTATTATAACCAATGTATCTTTATGAATTCCTTCGTCGCTTGCTGACTTCCTCGTCCTAAAGGCGAGCGCTTTCGGTAGTGGTCTGCCATTCTCAGACTGAATGTTGTCTTTTTTACCTTCTCAGGCACAGTCTGAATTTCAGGTAGAATTTATAGGATGATTGTATATACATATGTATCAATGTATCAGTATTTATATATATATATANTTGAAAGAATAACTTCAATAGCTAATATTCCCTTAGAATTAATAATTAACGATAATTTAGATATTATTGATAATATATCAGAATTACAGCAAAGGTTTCAGCAATATTTAATTAATAATGATGCATTTTTCAGATAAAATGTCAAATAGGAAATGAGGCTCGGATAAATATTTGTGATTGCTTGATTTAATTAGTGAATTAGAATATCCATATATCCTTATTTCAAAAATATTTTGCGGATGGAGAAATTTTGTTATTCAATTTGTTCTTGGATGATTTTTATAAACTTTTTTTATATATTTTTTAAAATGAATGAAAATAAAATTATAATATATATCTTTGAGGGAGTTAATATCTGGACATGTGTGTCAATACTCCATAGGCCATAGTTTTCAGAATTTCTTAATAGAATTGGGCATGTAAATTTTAAATGCAAAAATAAAAACTTAATTTGTTATGTAGAAAAATGTAAATAATATAAGTGGAATATAAGGTAAAATCTCAAGTGTGAGTAAAATTTGTTTAACATATCAGCCGATATATATAAGTATTAAGTAATAGAGCTGAAAAAAAAATTGTTTACAGGGAAAAGAAAGTTTTTGGGAGTCCTGCAAAATTTAACAATGAGAAGTAGTACAAATTTTAAATTTTCGGCCAAAAAAACAGCAATCATTTATTTTGCTTTTAAACAAAGCAAAATCTGACCAATAAAAGATTTATAATTCAGAAAGATAAAAAAAAAATATTTACAACAATATAGAATTCGCATAATTTTCATAGTTTATGAAAATGCAGAACTTGCTATAAAATATGTTCACATATGAGACAGTTAAATTTTCTGTCAAGTTCTTTTTTAATATCATAAACAATACCCAACAGTTATAGGTATTTAAAACAATTTATATAAAATATTTTAAAATAGTGAAGAGTTCTTGTTTCAACCAATGCTTTTCCCTGAGTTTCTCTTAGTGGAATTCCTTAGAGTCTTAGAAAGATAATGCATATTATAAATGGGAAAAAAATATATTTTTTTAAAATATTATGTTCATACAGCGAGAAAATAAAAACCTAACTACATTTTTATAATTTACAAATTTAACTTAACAAGCAGCAGGCCTCGGAACAAGGGAGAAATATAGAGGATAATAAGGCTTCTGGTCAGCACACCATTCTGGTTTTTTTTCCCTCCTCTATTCAATGAAGAATGGTATTCAATAAGAGCTGATTGTTCCCTAGGAGCACAACAGGATTCACCTGAGTCATTACAAACAGAAGCAGAGAAAGAAAGAAAACCAACTGTGCAATGTGAGTATTGAACCCTGGTCCTTTGGCTTTGCAGTCCAGTTTCTTAACCACCAGACCACCCTGCCCTTCGATAAACATTACTTAAAGCCAATACCATTTGAATAACCAAAGCCCTTTTTCCTTACCCTCTTGAACTTCACCTTTCTATTTTCGTCTCTCCCAATCTCTTTATCCCACCCTAGTCTTCCCTACAAGCCCCAACTAAAGAGAGAAAGTTCTTTGATAGATGTAGTAGACTTTCTATTTATATTTTTTTTTCTCAAGGGCTTTGATCATCTGATGAAGGAAAATGTGTTTTAACCTGGCGATTTTTCTAACCTTAAAATTTCTTGGCATACAATTTATCAGTCGATAGCCAGTGTAACGTAAAAGTGTTTTAGAATTATAATGAGTTTTTTGGAGATTTTTTAAAAGAATTTTATACTATGAAATCATTTTAAAATTTCATTAAAGATATTCTCAAAATGAAAACTTCAAGGTTTCTTCATGAGAGAATAAACTTAACGCTCTGTTATGCCTGCGAAAGATACACTGCATGTTTGGAACACTACATTAAGTCTAGTCCTGGTCTTTTCTCTAGTTTATTTTATGATAAATTCGTACTGTTAATTTCTAAAGTATTTGCATATGAATAGAACTTGGTAGACATTGCGAAACTATCAAGGATTCCAGGACCTCAAAGATATTTATTACTTCTATATTTCCCCGATTCCTACCCTTATTCGTTTAGATCGAAAATTTTTAAAATGAGACCCATCAAAAATCTTATACTTCAACATATTCAAGATGACTATGATATTCACAGAGGATGTGAAATGTGAGGGTTAGTAATAGGACAAGAAAATTTTATTAAAATGCCGAAAGTTTCGGAATATTCAATTCCTTCATCAGGGCCTACATTAGAACTGAATATAAAAATTATAGTTTTTGTCATATTCCGTTGTAATGTAGAAATCTGAAGAAGGATTGAATATTAGGAAACTTGGAATTCAGATATACATATAAAGAATCCTTTGACCGTCACCCACATTCTACAGTCTCTCTCATAAATTAAGTTAAATCTTTTAAATACGAATCAAGTCCTTTTGGTTATCCCCAAAAATTATTATGTTAAACTTGTCCCGATGGCAGTACCCGACTGTCTCCATTTCTGCCTGGAACTGCCAACCAGATACGTCAAGAGAGTGAAGTTCCGATCTCTTTGGAATTCGAAAGTAAGCAGAGATCTCTCTCGAGTCCAGCGCCCAGTACCGCGTCTCATAATAATTGCAAATGGGGACGTCACGGTGCTACATCTCTTGTGAAACTCGACAGCGGATATTAAAATCCCCAGGGGGCAGTAATTACCATTAGCGACTATTGATTGCTCGCCTCTGCATATACTTACGTCGGAGGAAAGGCCGATGGCTTGTCAATTAACCTGGAAGCTCTCCATGGCTAAGCACTCTCCACCCATTTCCCAATAAGTGCATGAAAGGCCAACTACAATTAACTTTATAAACTTTTTTTTTAAAGTAATAAAAATAAAATAATTTTGGAGATAGGTCACCACCGAACTTCATGAGGAAGGATTGTTGGGGGTTGTCTAGGGGTTTACTCTGAAGTAAGAGACTCTCTCTCCCTCCATCACCCTCATTTGTATGTACACTTTCCAGATTGTTTAAAATGTTTTCTTCTCTTAATCTTATATATGACCAGTCTAATTACTCATATATTTATAATGTAGATTACACACACTTATTGTTTTATTATTCTTTCTTTATATANCAGTTACTAAGGCCCTAGCGTCCGAGTCACCAAAAAATCAAATCATTGGAAAGAAAAAATAAATTCATAATATCTGAACTACCTTAAACTTATTTTATTAAATAAGTTTCTTATTAGGAAGAACAAGCTCACTCTAAGAAAGACAAATATATTTTCAAATAAAGTTTACCTCAAGAGACCTAAAGACATGATAAGAGATAATGGAAGACCTCATTAATTCACAAAGATAAAGTAAATATGTTTCTGTACTCTTGATCGAATAATAATTAAAGGATAATATGATAAGAGCAAACAAAACAAAGAACCTAAGAGACATGTAAAGTAATTATGCTGTCATCTCCTAAGAAAGGCTGTTATTTATATATTTAATATATAATGATGAATATGTTCATTTCAGCTAAATTACACTCTGATAAACTGTTATTCTTCAGTATCAGATCTATAGCAGCAGGGTTTTGAAGGCGCCTAGATTAAAAAGGATGTTCGTTTTGCGCGTTTTAATCCTGCCTTGTGCAAGTGTTATTGAGATATAAAAGCTTGCTCAGAACCATGGATGTTTAGAATAGGATGATCATCAGCAGATGGCCTCTCTCCTTAATGAACCTAACCACTTAGGTTGAAAGTTTGGTTATATAAGCAAATAAAAAATATACCAGACTTTTATTTAAATATATAAAACTGACAGAAACTCCCTGATAAAATAAATTAAAAAATTATTCTTATTATCAAATATTTAGCACAAAAGCTTACAAGATAATCACTTTGTGATATTATCGGCCATAGTTAGCTATCTAAGGCCACTTTATTTTTCGCAATCTACTTTTTATGTTATGAGAAGAAGATAAGAAGTTCTACTTACATTTTTCTGAAATGGTGATAACCCATCCAAATATGTCGTTCATATTCGTTCTTTTTCTTTCTTGTGAACTCTCCTTATCAGTATAATATTACGACTCAGTTCTTCACCGAACTTTCATCAATCTATATTGCTCATTATTATTTCTTAAACTTTGCACTCTACTGACGATGTAAGTTAGATGAGAGAATACTCTCTTTCTCTGTCTCAAATCTTTATTTTCATAGAGTTTACAGTGTATTTGAGCATGTTCAAAAATTTACTTAAAGTGGATACAACTTTTTACTTACAGTACCCTTATTGGTCATATAAAACTACAGTGGAATTTGAAGAAAAAAAATAGAATCTCACTAGTAATTTTTTTTTTTAAATCAGTTCTTTGTGAGTCAAAAATATCGTCAAAAACGCTTCATAATAACGTCTCAAGATAGAGTCTTACACAAGAAAACACAAATAAACAAGGCTTTAAACTAGGAGGTGACCTAAGATAAAAACATTTCATGAGAAAAGAGAAGACTAATTAGTTTGTAATTTTTATAAAAAAAGATCCTTGATATTAGTACCCAGGATTTAAATATGTAATTCGCAGATGAAAAAATTAGATCCAATTAAGAGTATGGAAAATTTAATGGTTAGATGAAACATAATTCCGATGTCAAAGCCATTACTATGGCAATCAACAGGATAGAGGAATTTTCTCTAGGATGATTGAATGTCAATACCTAGTAGAACTTCGTCGAACATAGAATATGATAAGGAAATTATCCTGTAAACGTAAAAAGAATAACTATAAATTTACAATTCCACTTACCTTTTTTTGGAACCAACAATTTCTACAAGTAAATCAATTATTCGATTTATTCAATCGGACTCGTGTTTTAGGGATAATAGAAAATAAACAAAAGATTCAGAGAAAAAAAAAAAGTTGTTTTCCGCAGAAAGAAAAGCTAATCCAGAATCACACTGACTCGTATTTCACCACCAATAAGAGTTTCCAATTGAATCGTTTTAATTAAAAGTATGATCCAATTTAATTTTTTTTTTTCCAACATAACCTAACGAATCTCCATCTGATGCTGGCAGCTTTGATATCCACTGGTGTGTTGTGGCACAGTGTGCATATTTTCTGTGCTCAAGCGTGAAGTTACAACTACTCAACGTATCACAGTGAATATAAAAACACATATCACAGCGTGTGTGTTTACACGTTACAAAAATACATAACCTTCAACTATAAATTAAGAGATTTATCTTACTGTCTGATCAGCGATTAATTAGTAAGTGTTTAGTTTAGACTGCGATGGAAACAATCACTTGAAAATATACTTTGACGAAATCCGATATGGAGGAAAATTTTGATATTTTGACAAAAAATACAAAACAAAATGCATAGCGATAAAGTTTTAAGGCTTAAAAAAAGCGGCCGAGACTTTGCTAGCAATATATATAAAATTATAACTATATTTATAATGTCATACTAAAATATTGGGAGACTTAAATACATCCAAAAAATAAATATAAAACATATTTCGTCCCGCAGGTGTCTAAGCGAATTTCCCATGATTAATGATAGATATAAATGACACAACATTAAAAATAACACTGAGCGTCAAAATATGGTCATTAAAATATTCTCCATCTGCCCGAGAAGTTGAAGTGGGGGAAATTCTCCCCTATTGTGGTTTTATTCGTAAACGTCTTTCTTGATATTCCTAGTATAGAAAAAAATGTTACAGAACATGAAAAGCTTGAATTTTGTAATTTAAATCTGTATGTTATTTATACGTTTTCGTAGAGACGGCAGGGTAGCTATAGGGATCCAATCAGGTCTTGCAAACCTGACATTTCGGGTTCGAATCCCCCCCAGGACAAGGTTTTATTTATGAATAAAAGCTCTTCCTGAGCCATGTTGGTTTAGAATTGGGTGGGAAACTGTCGATAGCCCCTTCCTCCATGACCCTAAGTGGTTCAAAGGGAGGTTAACGCTATAAAAAAAAAAAAAAAAAAACTTTTTTGGTACTCAAACAGACAAAGATATTACGATATTGTAAATTTTGGTTTTCCTTTAATCTCTCCAAAGCCTTCAATTTTCAAAACTTAAGTTTTATGAGGATTTGCAATAGGAAAATCAATCAATTCACATTACTGCCATGACGCGACTTTAAAAATATGTCAACAGACTTTCACCGATCCTACAACGGAAACTCAAAATATGGTTCACAGACAAGTTTTAAGCATATAAATATATTTTCTTGTACGCGTTCTATCGTCCACAATATTTAAAATAATGAAATTATATTCACTATTATAAATGGAAATTGTGATTATTTTCCACTCACTCATCTTTACTAACCGCGTGTTGTTTAATTCGTTTTTTTTTTTTTTTTAGTAGTTCTGCTTCTCCAGGTATTTTTGTGATTCATTTTGTTCTGTAGAATAATATTGTACTTTGTTTCGTTCTGTCTCTCTCTGTCAAATATATATGTATATATATTTTTTTTATTCATTCATCTTTTTTTAGGCTGAATTTTAAATAAAGTATGTATAAAAAAAAACTTTGTATCGTGCACTTTTNATATATATACTCACCAAAAGTAAGAACACTTGTGAGGCCTTCGGCTGGAAATATTTTCCATTATTGTACGTCCTAAGGGCTTACATATCTCTGGTATTGTACAAGAATAACAGGCAAGTAGGGTCCAGGGTAAAATTAAGCCAGGTCCAGCAGGTTCGAGTTCCTCTACGGTTAAGTAAAATAATAGAGATATGTAAACCTGCAGAGATGTATTCGTGTTTATAATAGAATGGATATGTATAAAGCCGCTCCTCCCTGCATGGTTGGAAGGAAAATAAAATAATTTTAAAAGAAACTTTGCTGTAATTAACTACATTTAGTTTCCAAAATAATTTTGCAAAATATATCAAGGGCTTAGGCGATATATATATATCGACATAATTGTTACATTAATATTAATGTAACAATTATATTGTGGACACTTTCACATTAGATCAGTGCCTCTTATAATTTACATACGAATGTGTATAAGGCATAGATCGGAGAAAGACAGAAAATTGGTATAAACGAAAAGAAAGTTGTACAATTAAAATATATAAATTCTAGGTAATAAATTTAATAGCACGAGTGATTGACGAATTTTCAGATAATTACTTTATTTTTCAGCCAACTTTATTAGTAGAAATATACCTTATGAAGATAGATTGGTCGAGGAAAAATTCGGTCTTTGAATAAAAGCTAATTTGTAGAAGAAAAAAAAGACATTGTTATTTGGACAATAACAAATTTAAAAAAAATATAAAATAACGTTAATTTAATTTTTCCCAAATATAAATTCCAAATTTAAACGAATACAGAAAACTCTCGGAGTAATGAAAAATATATTACCTACTAAGTAGTCAAGTTGAACTGTACCTTCCAGTGGCAATATGGTTACCTATCAATTCTTCCCGAGGAAGTTGTCGAGGAAGAGATCAAAGGACAATTACCTTCTGCAACATTTCTTACTCTGGGAGAATGTGGGATTGAGCATTAAATACTCTCTACCACACCCATAACAAAAGAAGGGCAATAAAATGGAAATCTATTCTAGAAGGCAGGGGAAGGGCCATTGGGTAAGCCCTAGATTCGAGTCACGGATCAAACCTATTTAGACCGATTTTATTTGTCTTCTATCTCTAGAAAATAATAAACCTCCCATTTATTTTCGCTTTTTACTTTATTTAAATGAACCTTTTAGTATAGAGGGGTAATTAAATAAATTAGATTTGCTCTCCCTCTTTCCTTTTTCTCTATCTCTCTTTTTCTCCCCCAATCTTCCTTTTTTCTCCCTGATTCACCCCTATTGTCTCCCGTTGTGTCTCCTTCATAAATATTTAAAACACATTTCAAATTGTTTTATTCTACCAATGGTTATTAAACATTGAGGTATCTCAATTCAATGCACCTGCATGTTACAAACCATTTAATTAAAATTATTAATAGGAAAACTTTTTTTTTTTTTAAATGAAATATCTTTTTTTGAATATTTACAATTCTTCTCTCTCTTTGAAGCTCGTCCCTTTTATGAACACACTGAACTGTTTCTCCAAGATAAAACACAATGAGACACGACGTCTGGGAATGCTCCTATAAGATCGGAATGTTTCTTCCACCAAGAGTCAATGGACTACCCTCAGTTTTCATTCTCACCAATTCATTAGAAAAATAAACAAGTGGTGAGGCATATATTGAGTGAAATTTTTTCAAATACACTTACTAGATGAAGGACCACTATAAGCTGACTTCGAACAATTGTAAAAAAAAAAAATAAATAGATCAAGGAAAATGTATGTTTAAATTTTTAGCTGAACTTCTTAATCTTGCGGTGAAAAATATATAAAACGAAAAGAGAAGAGAAAAAATAAGGCGGTATCGGTGGAATTTTAACATTTGTACAATATTTCTTTATGAAATATGAATAATAAAAAATTATTTGATAATATTTGCCCTTTTTCACCACTTACAACCACTTCATGGTGGGAAGGGCCATCAATAGGTAACCACTAAACAATCATGGGGTAGGGCAAGCTTATATTTCTTAATAAAAGATTTACAAGGGTTGGATTCCAATCAGAAAATCTGTTGAGGAGCTGTAATGTATATCTCATAGAATATTTATTGCCGTATTAAAATATACGCCATGTAAGGGTTTTCTAGTTGAGCTTGCGAATTTATTTCTAGAAAATATAAAAAAGATGAAAAAGAATATATATAACAATAAAGGAAGAGTTGAGGACGTGCCTAGCTCAGAAGTCCCTCCATAAGAAAGGAAATATGGACGAGATCTCTACAGCCCCCACCCTTATACTACCCTGCTCCTACACGTTTTATTTACTTGCAGATAGTCTCTATCTCCCTTGTGTTTTCTTTGACAACACACAATCTCACTTGGGTAGGTAATTACGAAAAGATAAATTTCTAGAAAAAATGTAGAAATGTGCTTTTGTCACAAAGAAGCAGTATGAAAAAAAAAGATGAAACTTCTAATTAAAAAAAAATAAATATATTTATACCTAAATTCGAATAACCAATAGATAAATTTGTCTTTGAATTGAAAATAAAAATTCAAAGCTTGTTCAAAGCTTAAAAAAATTTTTAAAAATTAAAAAAAAACATAAACTAAATCACTCAAATGGATTTTTGTCACATTTATTTTCTAAAAACAACCTTCAAACAACCTTATTTTTAACTATTAATGTGATCCATCTAATTCCTAAGAACATTTTATTACTTTATTTCTCAATTGCGCAAGATATCCTATGAGGATACTTTAAAATGCTAAAACTATAGTCCAATAGGTATTTTTTTTGTTTTGTGATTCATTTTGTTCTGTGTGACAATATTTTACTTTCTTTCGTTCTCTTACTCTCTCTCTCTCTCCCTATCTATCTATATATATATCATCTATCTACATGTCTTAGTAGACAGACAACCGTCCTTCTGCCCTAGTCAACCCTTGCCTTTCAATCCAAATCTTTTTACTCTCCCTCAATNTATATATATATATATATATATATATATATATATATATATATATATATATATATATATATATATATATATATATATATATATATATATATATATATATATATATATATATATATATATATATATATATATATATATATATATATATATATATATATATATATATATATATATATATATATATATATATATATATATATATATATATATATATATATATATATATATATATATATATATATATATATATATCCCTGTATATACCTCGTCTCCTGAAGTCTTCTTGGACGTTCTCTTCTATGAAAATTCGTGCCCTTCCTCTCGTCTTCATCATTTCACACCAGACTCCTTTCTGATAGTTCTTTTTCGTTCCATCCGAAGGAGGTGCCCAAACCACATTTTTCTCCTCCTGGAAGGTCGAAAGGGAAATTATTTTGTAGTCTATCTGGCGGTTATATGGTCACAAACTTATCCATATAATGGTGAAGGTTACTTTGAACCTAAATTTTTTTTTATTTTTTGCGAAATATAATTTAATTTTCGTGATTAAGGTCCTCATATTCATATTCAAGTAATTTTCCTGAATTCAATCATATTCAACCACTCAGGGTGGATTAAGCCCACGAAGAGAACATTTATGAATATATATTTTTCTTTATCTTAAATCATTAGATCAGTTTTTTTCCCTATTCTGAGGTAAAATACATTCTCGGATATTGCGTAGCCTCAAGTGCACACGAAGGACACATCCCCTTGAATGGGGGTTGAGGGTCGCTGTCCCACACAAACCTTCAGAATTACGTCTGTGTCCATTCAGCCGACCACGATCTAGGACTTCATCAAACACACAGACACAATCGTGCACATATGGGTCCATTTACAATTTCTTTTTTTAGCTTTATTTAATGTACCTCTAAAAATTTTACAAATTTTAGAAAAAAAATATATATGTATATATATTTTTTTTATTCATTCATCTTTTTTTAGGCTGAATTTTAAATAAAGTATGTATAAAAAAAAACTTTGTATCGTGCACTTTTAATATTCATTTACTATAACATTTGGAATTAGCCTTTTTATTCACTTTTATTCCCAAAAATGAATGGTGGTGCAGTATCTCAAAAATATAAAATTTAGCATTAGGTTTTAGGTTAACTGATCATAAATATATCCATTTATTACCATATAAATATACGTTCGAAAAATCATGTGAACTACTGAATTAAGTATTTTAGGAACAATGAAAGATATTATAAAGATTTTACATGTAAGGTTAGTATGTCTTCCAACCCCGCAAAACAGTTATATGCTATCAGTTAGTATATGAATGAATAACTTAATATTAAAAAATTTAGATAAAAAGCTATTAAATTGTTTAAAATGTATTAATACTTATCATTATTCACTATGATAAACTATGTAATAAACACCCTCAATTTAAAAAAAAACTCTGACTAAATAGTCAATATTTGACTTAACAAAAACGTCTGGAATAAATTATATGATCAAACAAACCACTAACGTTACTACTACTATGATAAATTTAGGAAAAATAACAGTCGCCTATCCTTAGATTTAACATGGCTACTTATAACGATGCTGATCAATTATCCTGAGTGATCTACCCCCCAACACAAACTTTATATATATACTCAAGTGTTCTTTTTTTTTTTAAAAAAAAAAAACAACTTTTTTGTGTACTAAGTGTAACAGTCAAACTTAGCCGTTTGGCAAGTTACAACAAAACACATCCTTAAGAACTCCTTCTATCAGAAAGATAGCCCCGCAATACTTAAAAGTATTGACGGTTTAGCGTCCAACTACCTTGATAATCGGGCTAATTTTAAAACATGTAACATGTTTCTTGATGAAGATTATATTCTCTCTATATATATTTTTTTTCCTTTATATACCACTAAATAATCTTAATAATTATTCAAAAATTTAATTATTATTTAAATTGGGATATAATGTAATTTATTTTAAGGAAAATAGTATGTGAAACGGCCATTAATACCAAAATTATATAATGGCTCTAATGGGTTTTTTTATGTATAAAATTCCGATTGCTGTCACCTTGAATTAAATTTGCTAATAATTTAGAGAGTGGAAATGGTGTTGTGCTCAATTAGGAATAAAATTCGCTGGCAGACAGAATTTAAATGAAACAAAGCTCTGGGTTGACTTTTCCTCCAATTAGAGACATATGGTTTATTTGTCTCGTACACATGCAATTATTTGTACTACGTTATTACACGTACATTCCACTTGAGGGAAAACAGCTCATAAAATGGTCATGATCAAAGACCATGGATATCCGGAGTGTACCTGAAACACTAACTCAAATTCATGATAACTAAATCTAATGGAAGACTACATAATTAAGATTAAAACGATCCACATAGGGATCACGTTGAAAAAATATTAAATTTAACACATTTCAACTATTTATCAGTCCAAATTAAATCCTAAGCAAATCAAATATTATAACTAAGAATAAATGAAATCTCTTACATCAGAAAAACATGAACAATAAAAATTTGCATTTGTTTATAATTCAAATATTATGTATATGTATATTAAATAAGTGTTATGCAGATTAAATTACTCTTTATATCTTTATATTTCATCTTTAATAAAAGTATTTAATAACACAAGAAAATAATTATGATAATTAAGATGTTTAAAAGAAGAAGGTTGTAGAATTCTGTCAAAATGTAATTTGTAATGTACATATTATATAATCAGCTTCAGTCGAAAGAAAAATCCCCCCAAAAATACAATATTCAAGTTAAATTAATTTTTTCTTTACAATTTAATTTAATTTTAATTAAAATTAAGGAAATATTAATTAAAATTTTGACAAATACCACAATTGTCTCATTTCTTAAGACAAAATATTCTTCAGCTTCTTTTAATTAGGAAACTCATAATTCATTTCAGGATTTAAATAAAAAATTCTCTTCGTTGTGAATGAAATATCAATTTATACGTGGAGACAAATTCTGAATGTCTTGATTCTTACACACACACACACACACACACACACACACACACACATATATATATTTTTTTTTTCGGACCACGATTTTAGCTTTTATAAGGATCAAGTTACATTTTATTTTTACTGACACATCATTTTCATAAAACTAGTATAGAAAACTTACTGAATTATACTA
>KZ810674.1:5272-30495 GCA_000696205.2 Oncopeltus fasciatus
ATAGTTTCTATTATTATTATTATAGTTTCTACTATTTTTCTGTAAGAGTAAAAAGGAGTTTTGAATGTTGAAAACCTTTCTTTGGACAATAACTCCCATTTGGATGTTGAAATTTAGGCCGTCTTAGTTATTCATCATCAGCTCCATTCAAATCCAAAGTGTCTCATTAAGTGCGCGATAATTAACAGCCCATAATGTTTTCAAAGCCTCTCAGGAAATTTATTTTATCTTGGCGAGTTTTCTCCCCGTGTTTCTCGCGCCCCCCTGAATTCATAATTAGTTCCTCACGAAATTCTGCAGCTCGCTAGTTATCATCGTTACATTGTTATCAGCTGCTTGTATATTTATACAATTCTGTTATCTCTGTATCATGGGTTTGTTTCTATTATGATAATAACAGTTCTTAAAAAAATAGTGTCTACGGAAAGGGAATATTGTATAATACCTGAATACATTTAACAAGTTTATGACAAAGCGTCTACAGTCAATTACACAAAAAAATATACGACATGGTCATTGAAGCTAATGTTGGGTTATTTCAAGGAGTCTTTAAAATATGGAAAGTCAACTTAAATGTAGCAGTAGACATTCTGTAGTAGAATTTTACATTTCTTATGACCAAAACGCATTTTCTGTCCGTTTGTACACTTTCTCAAAGGCATTGAATTGCTTAGTGGTAAATAAAAAAACTACTTAACGTTATGAACAATCTTCCTTCAGTTATCATCCGTTGAGAAACGTAAAAGGCATTAATGACCCTAGTAATTGGATGCCTTTAAAAAAAAAAAAAAAAAGTAAAAAGTAAAAAAAAAAACTTTAAAAAAACAACTGCTTCATTGCTTCTTAACTTGAGGAAAATTGATACCAAGAAGAGACCACTTTCCTTGTTTCTCTGGTGTATGTACTTTTTCGAGGCAAAGGATGACGCCTGTACGCGTCATTGTGTTTTCAACACAAGTAGTATTCTCTGTGTTCTAGAGTCTAGCTGTTCCAGCTTTGCATATGCCGTCACTGGGACGTAAAGGGTAACCACCCCGCTGGCTGGGTTTTCTTAGCTAGGAATGAGACCTGCAGACTAATAGAAGATTTGGTACCAAACGCTGGGGCGCCAGGGTAGCTCACAAGATCCGTTCAGGTGTCGCAATCCTGACACAATAACCTCCCACGGCAAGCTATTATTTGTAAATAAAATCTCGTACTAAGCCATGGGTGTTTAGAACGGGATGGCAACCTGTAGATAGCTATTACCTCCATGGCCCTAAGAAATGAGACCTAACTAATTGAACATTTGCTAACAAACGCTGGGGCGGCAGAGTAGCTCAAAAGATCCGTTCAGGTCTTGCAATCCTGACACAATTCCCACCCAGGGCAAGCTTTTATTTATAAATAAAATCTTGTCCTAAGCCATGGGTGTTTAGAATGGGATGGCAACCTCCATGGCTCTAAGTGGTTGAATGGGGTGCTAACACACACACACACACACACACACACACACACACACACACACACACACACACACACAAACACACACACACACAAACCTCTCGCGTTGAAAAATAACATAAGTGGTCATAGTTTTGAACAGACTAAGTAGATCGTTTTTTTTTCTTGTTTTTTTTTTTTTTTTTTTTTTTCACACACACACACACACACACACACACACACACACACACACACACACACACACACACACACACACACACACACACACACACACACACACACACACACACACACACACACACACACACACACACACACACACACACACACACACACACACACACACACACACACACACACACACACACACACACACACACACACACACACACACACACACACACACACACACACACACACACACACACACACACACACACACACACACACACACACACACACACACACACACACACACACACACACACACACACACACACACACACACACACACACACACACACACACACACACACACACACACACACACACACACACACACACACACACACACACACACACACACACACACACACACACACACACACACACACACACACACACACACACACACACACACACACACACACACACACACACACACACACACACACACACACACACACACACACACACACACACACACACACACACACACACACACACACACACACACACACACACACACACACACACACACACACACACACACACACACACACACACACACACACACACACACACACACACACACACACACACACACACACACACACACACACACACACACACACACACACACACACACACACACACACACACACACACACACACACACACACACACACACACACACACACACACACACACACACACACACACACACACACACACACACACACACACACACACACACACACACACACACACACACACACACACACACACACACACACACACACACACACACACACACACACACACACACACACACACACACACACACACACACACACACACACACACACACACACACACACACACACACACACACACACACACACACACACACACACACACACACACACACACACACACACACACACACACACACACACACACACACACACACACACACACACACACACACACACACACACACACACACACACACACACACACACACACACACACACACACACACACACACACACACACACACACACACACACACACACACACACACACACACACACACACACACACACACACACACACACACACACACACACACACACACACACACACACACACACACACACACACACACACACACACACACACACACACACACACACACACACACACACACACACACACACACACACACACACACACACACACACACACACACACACACACACACACACACACACACACACACACACACACACACACACACACACACACACACACACACACACACACACACACACACACACACACACACACACACACACACACACACACACACACACACACACACACACACACACACACACACACACACACACACACACACACACACACACACACACACACACACACACACACACACACACACACACACACACACACACACACACACACACACACACACACACACACACACACACACACACACACACACACACACACACACACACACACACACACACACACACACACACACACACACACACACACACACACACACACACACACACACACACACACACACACACACACACACACACACACACACACACACACACACACACACACACACACACACACACACACACACACACACACACACACACACACACACACACACACACACACACACACACACACACACACACACACACACACACACACACACACACACACACACACACACACACACACACACACACACACACACACACACACACACACACACACACACACACACACACACACACACACACACACACACACACACACACACACACACACACACACACACACACACACACACACACACACACACACACACACACACACACACACACACACACACACACACACACACACACACACACACACACACACACACACACACACACACACACNTAGCTCAGGGGATCCGTACGGGTCTCGCAATCCTGACGCCGCGGGTTCAAATCCCGCCCAGGTCAATCTTTTATTTATGGTGTTTAAAATAGGGTGGAAACCTGTAGATAGCCCCTCCCTCCAATGACCCTAAGTGGTTGCAAGGGAGGTTAACAAAGCAAAAAAAAAAAAAAGAAGAAAAAAAATTAAAGGAGCATATGTAAGCATATGCATGCTGGAAACTGTGAGGTTTGATAAATAGAAATTTAAGTAAATCTGTGTCGTTTAGAGCATACAAATTTAATATAATCAATAACATTATAGTAGTAACAGATTTATAATGAATGAGACCCTGGTATATTCTTTATGATTTGCTAATCGGACACTTAGTCCAGAAGGTATTCAAATTTGTGAAGAAAATACATTACTTATCATTACTTTAGGCGACATTTTTATGCGAGCATTGTCCTGTCGACAGAAAATCAGTAGTTTAGTGTTCCTAAAAATAACCAATTTGGGTTTTAAACTTTTGAAGGACGAAAAACTGATATTTTGGGTAAGAATGTATTCATAATTTTGACCTGACAATAAATGTATTCTTTAAAATTAGGAATCATCAATTGTTGAACATGATACTGTGTATTCATATTTTTTATTGATTAAAGAAACTTTACAAGAAATGGAATGCTATAATATTTGGTCGTTACCATTTTCTGAAAGTTCCAATTTTTCTCGGCCTATAAGAAATATCCTTATTAAGTCCCCTCTTAACTAGCTGTCTTGACAGGGGGTAGGGGGTAATGTCTCTCAATTTGTGGGAGAGGGTGGGGGCTGAGACGGAAGGTGTGCGGAGCAGGGGTGGAGGGGGTGGGCCTAAAGAGCAATTTCCTAGAAGTGCCCCCCGCAATTGCTGTACCCCCCCAACCCCTCACAATTCCTAATAGTATTATATGTGGGGAAACATGAGCCGCTCCATCAGCCACTTAGTGCTTCTTCATATGGCGAATTCTCGGTGAGGGGGTGGGTTTTGGGGGGGGCTTCGTCCAGAATATACATTACACCCCTCAACGCTTTTCCCCAGCACAATGGCACAATTAGCCATTGTGCTGGGAAAAGCGTGGAGGGGATATACTGCATATACTGGACGAAACCCCCCCCCACTTATATACTAGCGTTCAATTCGCCAGATCATTGTACATACGCTGTACATCAGTGTCTCGCGACCTCTTCTCGTCTTACGTCTTTGGAGCATGTGCACTATTAGTCTTTACTCTGGTACACACTAACTGATAGCGTGGAAAATCCTCTTATCATCACAACCCTTAACCCCCCCGCATTTTCGTTCTCCAATTATGAGTTATTCTAATTTCAACCCCCTTCGATGACATTTGTATGGATTACATACTGACAAGACGAACTGATCCGAGTGCTAAAAGACTGAAGTGTGAACGAAGCACTGAAGGGATCAGAATCAGGATCTAGAAAACGTAAACATATCCCTTGAGCTGCGATACAGGTTTACACCAAACATGTAGACAGGGCCACTGAAGGTGTATCTAATTCGCCGTCAAGAGAGAGTTAAAGAATGAAAACATTCATTTACCCAAGGAAAACATTCTAAATACTTAGAGGTAGAAAGAATGGCAGTCAATAAGTTATCTGACAATGTCCCTTGTCTTCCAAAGAAACCAACCTGTTTGAGGCCGAATATATCCATCTGATATTTAAAAATTACATTTTTATTAAGAGAATTTGTAGAACTTAATTAATAAGTTTCTTTATATAGCTCTTTATGAACATATTCAATATTATCTTAGTTTCGAGAGAGAGAGGGAGTGAGTGAGAGAGAGATTGCATGTAAGGAGATATTTTGCAGCAAATTTTAAATAAATTGAAGTATTATTTTGATCAGCATAAGGAAAATAAATTAGAAATTTTTTTCCTATAAGGCTAAAATACGACTCGTACTTATTAAATATTCCATTTTAACCGTGTAAACTGTGATGAACATATCTCTGAAACAAAACCCAGCGTAAAAATATTGTTTCTACACAAAATAAAATCTTTGAGAATTCGTTACATAACTTGTTTTTTTTTCGTAGTTTATATAAATTAAAAACTAATCATACTTTGCAATTGTAAAGAAGATAATAATGTTTGAAAAATAGTGGTTAGGTCAAAAGTAACTGACAAATTTAGTCGTGTAGACCTCAATTTTAAAACCTTTACATTTTCTGGATTTGAGATTTAATATTCAAGAGTGCAAATCTAATGAGGGTTTAAGTATAGTTATTATACTGTTTAAGTATGTAGAAAGGCATTACTGTCTTATTATATTTCAAATAAGTTTACTAGTTCTTGTAAGGGAGAAACTCATTGAGAATCATTGAAGTTAGCGTCAACAGTAGGTGCAAAACGACATAATCTTCCTTAGCAGACCCTTAGCAATCTTCTTAGCAATTCCTTAGCAGTCCTTAGCAGTCCTTAGCAATCTTCCTTAGCAGTCCCTTTCTTAGCTTCCTTAGCAGTCCTTAGCAATCTCCCTTAGCAGTCCCTTAGCATTCCTTAGCAATCTTCCTTAGCAGTCCCTTAGCCCTATTCCTTAGCAATCTTCCTTTGCAGTCCCTTAGCTTCCTTACCAGTCCCTTCCTTAGCAATCTTCCTTAGCAGTCTTCCTTAGCAGTCCTTAGCACTCTTCCTTAGCTTCCTTCCAAAGCAGTCCCTTAGCAGTCCTTAGCAATCTTCCATAGCAGTCCTTAGCAATCTTCCTTAGCAGTCCCTTAGCTGTCCCTTAGCAATCTTCCTTAGCAGTCCCTTAGCAATCTTCCTTAGCAGTCCCTTAGCAATCTTCCTTAGCAGTACCAATCTTCCTTAACCTTCTTACATTATTGTTTATACATTTCATATTTCTTTTAATTGGTGCAAAAATACAACTAAGGAATTAAAATGGAAAAAAAACGATTTTTGGCCACCCTCAAACTTTCTCTACCAGAAGAAGTTGAGGACCAGAAATAGGCTGTTAATTTTAATAATAAAAAAAACAAACAAAGCAAATGATATCTGTGCTCTGTTATTTACTTTTGTTTTCAGCAGAACCCTATTAGTTCAGTTTAAATCCTTCGGCGGAATGAGTTTCCCTTATAAGGGCTGGCTGCATATAACCATAAATCTGACGTGAGTTTTAGCCACTGTTTCCGGGGAAAACGACCCCGGGCTTGGAGGGAGAGCGATCTTTCACCAAGTTTCCTTTCATAAAGCTTTTCCCGCGCTATAAGCCAATAAATGTTATTTATGAGGAGTGTGGCGAGCCCTCTGCTCTCTACCTCGAGCCCAGACAATATCTTCCCTGGGGGTACCTTTTCTTTCTGAAGGGCCTCGAAGGATCATCGAGTTGTGGTCATTTGGCTACAGAATGTGTGCTTTCCTACAGAAACATCAGCCGGAAAATGATAGATACAAACCATAAAAAAAGGAATATTATTACATATAAACAAAACCTTTATACATGTGTAATAGAGAAACAAGTCCTAAAAGACTTATCGATCATGTTATTTGTTCCCTACCAATCAAGCTAAGCATATGTCTTATATTTCATTAAAAACGACCATGAGTGAGAATAAAGGACTGATTTAATGTTGAAAGCAGAGAAGGAAAATTATGGGAAGCTAGCTCATACAAGAATCTAGGAGTCTTCAAGCATATTCCTTGCATTTCATATACGGTTTGAACTAAAGACAGAATTATTAGTTTTAAGAAAAATGTTTGTTCAAAATTTAAGGGATTAATTGTATGTAATTTTTAATGTGATTTTTTCATATGTGAAACTCTCTTCCATTCCATTTTTTTTACTATCTATGAAAATGAGAGACTCTTCCCCATTTTTGTGAGAGGTATGTTAAAGCAATTGTGACGCAATATCTATTATTTTTGGCAAGTGCATATTGTAAAGATCTCTTGCAATTGTCCCCTCACACTGAAATGACCTCTTGCTTTCTTATTATAAGTTTTACTGATTCCTATAGTGGTTTAAACTATCGAAATTTTACGGACTTCGCTTATTGAAACTAATTATTATGTCTGTTCGAGACGTTACAAGATTTGCAGATTTCCACAAAGATGAGAAGCTGAAATCTCGAACCAGACGAGATCTGTTGCCTCTGGTGAAATTTACACTATCGATTGCTATGAATTTTTTTTTTAAACAAAGGAACGGCCGACGATCCGAGGAACGCCTAAAATTGTGGACAGTGAATTTTCAAATTCTTGTTCTGACTTGTTTCGCTATTTACTTGTACCAGTTTGCCTTACAGTCGACTATCTTATTAGTTCATTTATACTTTTATTAGCAAACACTGTAAAATATATAGTGTATATATACTATATATATCTGTATTCACTTCAGCATCCATAATTTATATAATAATGAAACCAAATTTGGTATTTATGCTTCTTTTTGCAAACCATTAGATGAGTTTTTTAATAGCTGAAATAGGTCAAGGAAAGGGGCAGAGATTTAGAGAGGGAAAAAACTTAAAATCTTAGGTCAAGGGACTAACAGGTTTTGAACAAATTCAATGCCCAGTCATTCTTTGATTGAGGGAAGAGCAGAAGATAAGAAAAAAGAATAACAGTAAATACCTGTAGCCATTAAAGTTTCTATAATAATAGTAAGGATGAAAAACAAAACAACAAAATATAGTGAAATATACCTAAGCATCTCTTCCCATCAGAGCTTAGTTTGAATCCTGAGTCACATATGCATTTGTAAGTGCCATCCATATTGATACAGCGACCATTCTGGCAAGANTTTTGTATAAATGTTAAATATTTAAGCTATTAAGAATTTTAAATACTGTTTGGTATGATGTATGTAGATTCCTGGGCTCTGAAGATGAGACATTGAGTCTCGAAAGCGCACAGATTTAATAAATACATATCACCGAGCGAAGTTTTATTGCTTTATTATTTTATTTATTTATTATAATTGTATAGCTTCACACCAGTACATTTAAAAAACAAAAAAGAAAAAAAAAAGAGTAGTCCCAGATATCAGGAAATATTTAGCAAATATATTGATCAAGAGTTTTCCTAGGAGTCACTTATAGTAAAAATAAGAGATAACCATTCAGTTAAAGTCAGTATAATTATAAGCGTTATTATTTTTGTCTTGTTGTATAACAAACAACAACAAAAATATGGTTTAAAAAATGTAAATGTTAAAGAATTACTGACAATATTTAGTATAAAATAATCATTGTAAGATAGTAGATTACCAAATGCCGACACACGTGAAAGCAGACAAGATATCTATATCTAACTTATGGGGTTACCCTCGTATCCAAACACTATTATTTGTGTGTAATAATGTTATATTGCGTACTCATTAGAGATTATTATAGTATGATTTATTAGACTGTACTAGATTAAGATCTCTTGAGAAGATAGAGATATTACAGATATTAATTATAGATGTAAACAACGTCTATATATCTAACTCGAGCTTTAGCGTATAATGAATAATAGACCTTTTTTATTTATAACACAAATAAAAAGGTCTATAAGTCACGAAACAACTTTATCAGTTGGCAAACAAAAAATATATATGTAATAGAGAATATTTATAAAGAAAGCCTTCCATTTCGTCATATGATACTAAGGAATTCCTTTTTAGTAATAGAGTAGATTTTTCGAATATAACAAATGATTATTATAATAATCCCTCTAAATGCTAGAAAGGTTTCATAAAGAGACGATTACTTGCACGTTTTAATCCCATTAAACTTTAAGGCTCTGAAGTTTACAGTCTCGATTGAATCAGAATATATTTTGTTGTGACATAACATTGGTTTTAATACAATTGTCTCTTCTTCCCCGAAAATACATGACTGTCCTGTATTCTCCAGAGTCACTCACTCACTAGCCAATTCTAGTGTGGTCCCAATATATAATTTCCGGAAGTCAACTGTATTACTATTACTACATGTAAGCACTCAATGTGGGGGTTGTCATTGGTAAATTTTCTCCTTCTTTCATACTTTTTTTTTTTTTTTTTAATTTTTCTTCAGGGGAGCACTTATCTGAGAATAATGCTTCCCTGGCTGGTAATTAGTCTTATTAAATTTCTGATCGATATTTCCTTTCTCCGAGTATTCCACACAATTGTATTGATAGTGGGGGTACAAGAATATATATATAAGTTATATTGGTTTCGATGGATGGTTACTTTTTAAAAAGAATTTATTCATCAATCCAATATTACATTAGTGATCAAATAGTCGGTTACAATGAATCAAGGGATCACTACAATTATCACTTATATTCGCTAAGTAAATAATATTAGATAGGAGAACCTCGGGGTGGCTTGAGAGCCGTAACGCAGACTGGCTCGAGAGTGTCTCTGGGAAGATGAGTTAGGACTAGTTGGAGTGGGGAGCTCCTGGAAAAGGAGCCGACTGCAAGCATTATTTTATGTGGATTAATTAGGGTATGTCAATATAACGTGTATATATATACACAACTCAGAGGGTTATAGATTTGGTTTTCAAATTTCCACAGGGGCAAATTAATGTAATCGTCAGCCTATATCATTGCATTGGCGTAAAAAACATAAAAAAAATTATGAAGCCACCGTGTTAAAATAATGGTTTTCTTATATTTCTGGCAAACTTTTCAAATGAAGAAAATAAAGAAAACAACAGGTAAATTGGCACCAAATTTTATTTATTTTTATCAGACTGCCTAGTTATTATAAGAGGGGTTTATATGAGAAGCGAACCAGAAAGACAAGATTATAAGATGATTTTAGTTGGGATTCGGTCAAGGTAGATCCAAAAAAAATACTAACTAAAAAAAAGTGTATTTTTTTAAAAGATTATCTGTCAACGTTTCGGCTGACGTAACCAATCTTAAGGAGGGGCTATCATGAAGACGAGAATGAAGACGTCCTGTCCCTAGGTTCACATTTCCATGACAGGACGTCCTCTCTTGTCTTCATGATAGAAAGCTCTGAAGATGGCTTACAATGTAAGCCGAAACGTCGACAGATAATCTTTTTAAAAAATGCACTTTTTTTTCTTAACTTTGTGTTTTTTGGATCTACCTTGACCGAACCCCAACTAAAATCATCTAATAGTAACATCTACGGTCAAAAAACTCTCCTTTTGAACAGAAAGATAAGAGATAAAGTTTTGGGTTTTAGCTGATTCAGCAAATTTCAATTGTAAAAAACTCAGAAATGTACCTTAAGAAAACTGAAAGAATACAGAAAAAGTGAGTAGTTCTGGATTATGTAAGCTTACTTGGTCATTGCTACGAGAACACAACAGACATCTCTACATTTAGCTGACGTAAATTCTTTTGGAAGATCTGTTGGGGGAAAAAAAATTAATAATATATATAACTAACAAAACTTTCTCACACCACCTGCAAATTCAACGCCCAGAAGTCTACCTCAACACACTTAAATTTATGTATTTCAGTAGGAGGCAGGTATGCTGTACTTGTGCAATCCGATCACAAGCTCTCCATCGTAGTTGGAGATTTACAAAAGAAACTTTGACAGATATGTAAGATGAAGGTGGCCATAAGTACTCGAATTTAACTGGATATAAATTTACAATACAAAAACAACAATTTATTTTTTATTAGTTTACAAATGTAGAAGCATAAATTAGAGCACGTTATCAGATATTATAAATAATGGAGGAAACTTCAAATACTTGAAAAGATATATGATATGATATATAATTGTATCAAAAGAAACATTCAAAATATCCTAAGAAAAAAAAAGTATAATATCTTATTTCTTATTTACAAGAGCCAATTTAATTTAAAATAATAATTTTAAAGCTTCATTTTATTTTTTCGCTTATCTGAGGTTTTCTTTTATCGATGAGATCAAATTAAGACGTAATTTTTAAATAAGAAAAACCCAAAGAAACGTCATTTACGAATTTATTTCTTAAAGAATTAAGTCTTAAATTTTTAGATGGAATATATAGCTGCTACTTACATATTATCCATAAAATGCTATTATTAACTTTAAAAATATGTATTGCCGTAAAATGAAACTGACCAAGCTACCTATACACTGAAAAAAATTTATTAAAAAGGATTTTGCCTTTGATGTATTTAGATTTTATGAAGCCGCCTCCGCAGAGTTTGTCCTTTTTGAAGTTCAGGAGAATAAAAGGCTGAGTGCTTTTAGTAAGTCCAAGTTATTTTCAAAGTAAAGCACTTTTTTTTTTTTTTTTTTTAAGTTTTTAACTACATCATATATCTGTATAACCATAGCTCCTCTTTTGTTACACTTTCTTCATTATTTGTTAAGATTTGGTGGGTTCAACCCCACCCGTCTGTCATCCACAGTCTGGAGTACGTAAATAAAGCTCATACTTTCCATTTGCCGATCTCCCAGAGAACATACATTTTTTCCCTGGAAATTCTGGGACCAAGTCAACGATGCCTCTTTCTAATTTACTCGCCGATAAGTAAAGGCTCTAATGGAGTCTATCTGTCTCAGCCAGGACTCGAACCTGGATCTCCTGCTTGCCGGGCCGGAATGTTGCATAAGACGATGTATTCGTCTTTCTCGAGGGTTAGGCTCTCGCTGGTGTGGTGAGAATTTAATGAGTTATCTAGCTCGTCCCGGTGGTGTAATGGAAACATTCCGGCTCGGCAAGCAGGAGACTCAGGTTCGAGTCCGGGCTGGGACAGATAGATTATTTATTCCACTCCATCTCATTAATTGACTCTAATAGAGTATTTATTTTGAAAAATATGTAAAAAAACAAAAAAAAAAAAACAAACAAAACAAAACAACAAAAACTCTGAGAGTAATAGGAGTGCAGAGAGGGACCAAACTATTATGATTCCAAGGCGCTAACAAGTCAAGATTCTGATCGGATATATATGTTTTAAGTGTTTCAGCCAAATACATAGTAAGGGGTAAATATTTTTGATGGATAAATACATTAAAAATGAAATACAATCACATACAGCCATCGTGGGAATTATATAACTTCGAGACAGGCCTAGAATATTCTAATCAGGATTTCTCAGTAACCCGACTTCTTTTCTCTGACCAAAGGAAGCTGATGTCATCTTTTATTTGGCCTCTTCCCTTATAGGTATAGTCTTCACGCCACCTACTTCCCTAGTCATTAACAATAAATATAGGCGCTCTAGCTCACACAAAATTTTTAATTGATGAAACTAAGTGCGCCATTTGAGCTCTCTTTTACATATCGTTTATTAAGTTTGTTAATGGCTTAAATTGGGGGAGGGGTGGCTATAGATTAAGGTGACCTAAGGTTGCATGTGTTGGTTTTTATTACTGTTACCAAAATGTATTAATAATTAGAGTAAAATACGATTTCATGCAATTATATTTAGTGACATTGGAAAAAAACAACAAAAATATTTAAGAATGTAATTTCAAGTGTTAGGAAGAACTTCTAATTCTTAAAATATAGATAAGTAATTCGGTATTTAGGCTTTTAAATGACGGCTCTGACAATTGTTCATTTTTGGTTGAAATCAGATGATGGGAGAAGGGGTTTATAAGCAGAATGAAATTTATGATCGTAATGACTTGCTATTATTTGATTTACGAAATATTTTTTCGAATGAAAAGATGTAAAATGAAATTTTTTAACGTTAATGTTCTATATTTTTTTTTAAGGAAAACGCATATTAAGGAATAAATTAATGAATGTAGCTACGATGTGTGAGAGCATTGTCTCACTCTTATTTTCCAGTCAGTTTTGTGCAAAATGTTATGTACATACCTTCTACACTAACTGTTATCCACAGCCTTTAAATGACATTTTCTCATTTATTCTTATATAAATCCATCTTAAATGAAAAAAATGGGAAATATGCTTTGATTGTGCAGCTACTCCCTGCCGGCTTTTAAATTAATCTCAGCAAATTGATTAGTGCTTTATAGAATCTGCTTTTTTCAGATGGCTGAAAATTCTTGAGATGGAAGGAATAAAGTTTAAAAACTTTGAAATAAATGTATGTTACAAGATCACCTTGAAAAAATTAAACAATCGTGTGGCAAACGGAGAATAAAAATCAATGAAGCGAAATGCATTCAAGTTAATTTCCAACTGCGGAAAAAAGACTTCCCTAAAATTGTGAAATTTAACAATGCTCTTTTACAATATTGAAATTCCGTTCGTTACCTTGGGTTCCATCTTGACTCAAGACTTACATGGGGAGAACATACTAAAATTAAAAGACAAGAACTCAATCAACGACAAGGACTCAAATACAGTCTCATGAATAAGAACTCCAATCTTACGATAGAAAACAAACTGACGCTTTACAAGACATTACTACGACCAATCTGGACATACGCTAAAGAAATCTGGGGTGCCGCCAAGACTTCCAACATTCTATTACGTATCCAATTCCTCCCTTCACCACGATCTTAATTTTTTGTTTTTTTTTTGTTCAAGACCTAATATCCTCCCTTTTCAGCCTTTTCCACAGTAAACTGTCATACCATCCTAATCCACCAGCACAGACCTTGTCTTCCAACTCCAACCCCTACCACCCTCCCCGTTGACTCAAACGAAGATGGCCCCGTGACCTTCTGGGGACATAAACTGTTAATAATTTGAGATTGGTGTCACTGGTCACCTTCTCTCCTTATGTGATTGTCATTGAATGTCATTCTCACTTTTCATTCTAATAAAAATTTTTTTAAATTTAACAGAATGTAATAAATTAATAAAAGTAACAGAAGAATTTTTTAAAGAAAAATTCTATGTAACAAAAAGGTCTAAAATGTAATTTGCCAGTACAGATCCAGATTGTCTTTAAAACAACCTTATTGCTCAAAAATATATAATTCATTATTTCCACTCAACTATGGTGGGTTGCCTTAGAGATGGGGAATAAGGGTAGTTTTTGGTACTTTGGTACAAACGCTGCAGTAGGCTTCAGCATTCCCTAAATGTATTCCCTTAAATACTTTTTTTTAATTTCTTGACACATACGCCTGTACCGATAAAATTAAAATTCGTTTCAAACCTCTCTCTGGATCCATTTTGACGTTTGCCGCGGTCTACAGGTAAATTCTCTCTCTGCCGGCGGTTCTAATTTCCCTTAGATACCTTCTTCCGGGGAGAAAACAGTTTCTCAGAATTAAGTAAAAAGGGAAACCCCCCCTCCCCCTTTATGAGTGATTGAGAGGGGTGGGGGGTGGAAGACCCCTTTGTATTGAAATTTTCAGCACCGACAAAAGGGTTGGGGTGGGGTGGGGTGAGAAAAGTTGTTCCCTTCAGTGTCTCGAACTTGGTCCCCCCAGACTCCGGGACATCTGTCACTTAGGGTTGCCTGAAAGGAATTAAGTAAGCCATTGGCAGAACTGAACGTTAAGATTTCCAAGGCTTCATTAATACAGAAACATTTTTTTTTCTTTCTTTACTTCTTCCAATGGACTGGACAGTTTTATTTTCTTTTTTTTTTACTTTTAAGTTATTTATAACTACTGTACATTTTCTTCTGTGTGGTGGACATTTCATTTTAGCAGCTCTTTTATTTATTTTTTCATTTTTCGGTGCTATACTTTTTCACTTTAAGGTTGTATTTTTTTCGAATAAACCTTGTTCACAAACTGAAATATATGAAAAGAAAAAAAAAATACTTCGCGATGTAATCAATTTTTTTTTTGAGCAATCGAATGTAATATATAACTAGGATATATAAGATAACTATTACTTTAAGCAGACATAAATAGCTTTACCAAATAATTAAAATATTTATTAGTAAATTATTTTTCCTCAATTTAGCCCTAATGTTGAGTTTAAACGAAATTAGTTCATAGTTATAACCAGGTTTTGATAAGCAATAAATAATTTCAATGAGTACTTTTTGTATATTTAATTAACAATTGAAATATTTACAAAATAGTTGTATTATTCTCTTATTGCAGTATATTTTATCGATATTTATCAGTATTAATTATTTATGTGTTTATTCACTAAGGTCATTTTTATATTATTCTATTATAATATTGTTATATTCTTCTTCTGTACTGTAGTAGGATCATACATCCCTATCATACTAGTCATGAACTATAGGGGGAATTAAGAGGAAACTTTAATCAATTAATAAACAAAGAGATATTCAGATGTACTAGGTTAAGTACAAGCTTTTAGACTTGAATATGCATCAAACACTAGAGTTTAATAAACTTTAATATGTGAAGTTATTGTCATTAATAGTTAGTATACTAAATGTAGGTTTAAAAAGATAAATATATAGATGAAAACAAACTTAACATAATATTTGTAATTTACCGTTTCTTCTCCCGGGTTGGACCGTGTCAAATTGTTGTTATTTGCCGAGCTTTCGCACAACATGTGATGGCTTCTTCAGGGCTGAAAAGAGAATGAGATTTTATAATGTTTTGAATATAACTCTCATTCTCTTTTCAGCCCTGAAGAAGCCATCACATGATGTGCGAAAGCTCGGCAAATAACAACAATTTGACACGGTCCAACCCGGAAGAAGAAACGGTAAATACATCTGACGACCGTCGAAGCCTAAGTGAACATAATATTTGTAATTTAGAAAATAGAATAATGTCGAATAATATTTATAGCTTTAAGTTCAAATGGAGTGTTGTGACAGTGGAGATTATTAGTCAAGAATTTTTTATGGTTCAGTCAAGGTTCATTAAAAAAAATATAATTTAAAAATCACATATTTTAAAATTGTATATAGTTGGTTCAACCTTGACCGAATCTCATCAAATTCCCTACTAACTTATATTTTTAAGGTTATTTTGTTTTAGTATACAGAGACCAAAGGGTAACCTTTATATTTTAGTCCAGATGAAAAGGAACTATAACCGAGAAATTAAAAAGAATATTTTGCGAGAAAGTTATCGAAAAACGAATCTCTTCAAACTCCAAACTTACTCATAACTTTAAAATATCGGTTAAATAACTTGTTGCTTTATCTCTTTATACTGGTATGAATTTTAAAATACAAGAAAATGCAAAATTGCATAACACACTAACATAAACACATACACTCATGTATGTGTGTGATCAAAATTTATTTATATTTCAATAACTTATATATTTTAGCGGGAACTATACTATAATTTTTATAAGTAAGTAACAACTATTCTTTCCTATGGTCTGAGGCTGGTGACTGGTTGAGAACTGAAAGGGATGTGAATGAGGGTGTAGCTGGTTGTATGGGCAGACCAGAGGGGTAAACATGTCCATCGCCTGAGGGTAGTAGTTACATGGACACACAGTAGAGGGTAGAACTTCCCCCGAGGTAGACAAAAGCTTCAATGCATTGGGGACGTATGAAATTATCAATACACTTTTCCCCTTAACTAATAATGTATCATATTCCTAGCATTAGTTGGGATTTCGCCAAAATGGAGTCACAGTACTATTACTGCCTGTGCAGGCGCTATCAAGAAAATGGCTGGAATCATGCCTCATTTTCTAATATTGAAAATTAGTAACAAGGTTATTTTATTTTGGGGGAAAGTAATAATATTATCAGCAGATATTCCAAAGCTTTTCACATTTTATTTATACCACGACGCGACGATTGAAGCATTTTACAAATCATTACGGATCATACTGTATTGTAACCTTTTCTTTCCTAGTTCTCTCCAGATTGAACTTTAAATTCTCCCATCGTTCACAATGCCTTTGACCGATTCACACAGTAAGATATATTTTGGGCGCGAGACTTAAAGGCAGTGGGCTTACTTGGGCCTCATGAAGTCTCTATCATAAGGTTTCTATTAGAAGAGAAAGTCACGTCTCTGGAGAATTTAAGATATCACTAGAAATACGACTAGAATGTAATTCAAACTGGTATTTCTATATTGGTTCTAGATATGAAACCAAGGGAAATATAGACATCACCAAAGAACGCTTAATGTTGATGAATTTGAATATTTCTATTTGAACTTTTATGTTCTAATCCCCTACACTTCAATTTATACATTTTTTCGATTTAAAAAAAATGACAAATTTATGGCTCTAAGCCAATTTTTAAGCATTTTATATTTAAAAAAAAACCTTCCTGCTCTATACTAAAATTTATGAAATATTTAACTCCACTTATATTTTTCAGCTCTTTTTTATGAAAAGATTTATTTTCAGAAGAGAAACTATTTCAGAAGCACCTGGTATTTTATTTGGTGCTGTTTGTAGAAAAACTTTAAACAAATGTTATATAAATAATGTATTTCAACAGCAATTGTTGTTCTGACAAATGGAGCACTTGTCTTGACTTACAATCGTTTACAAAAGATTTTACCTTAATGATATGAAGCTATGACTAATTTTTATATCGACATGGTGATTTTGCAAGCAAAAAATGAGTTTCTCACCCCTAAAGCCTGGAGAAATGAGCTTTAAAACAAATTTTGTGATCCAAGAGAAGTTCAGATATAAATCTGATATAAATAACTGATGTAAATATTTTCTAAAGCATTGTTTATATGCCTAACCAATAATTCTTAATATATACTATTAGCGAAATTCTTGCTTTAGAAAATAATTTTATTTAAAGCTAGGAAGGGATTGCGGCAGAATAAAACGGAAGGAATATAAGAGGTATTAGGTGTGCCCTGAGAAGGGATTATCTTGGTGGGTGTATTTGTTTTTCAGCTCGGAGGGTGGAAGGCGGCCCCCCCCCCTCCCCCCACTTCACTAGGACGGTAATCTAAAGGGGTTAGATCTACGACCGGCCCTTGCTGTAAAAAGAGACGATAGATAAGGGTGCCGGCTGTAGAGGGCTTACTGAACCTCCTTCACTGCAGCCCCTGTCAGTCTTCATGGGCGCTCGGGGTCCTAACTCTCGAGGGATTTAACTTACGTTTTGGAAGAACTGCTACTGCACTATTTGAGGGATATATATCAGATGGTTTGTTCCGCCAAGACATGTAGCTCATTGGCTGGGCGGAAAACGTAGTATGTACTGTAGAGGACCGTTTGAAGAAGCTTTTACAAATATCCTGAAAGAGATTGTTATTATTGTAAAGAATGGAGACCGAAAACAGGGATTGGGCATGTGGATTAGAATTAAATTGGAGTTTACAATCGGGAGAGCTTGAAGCGGCTGGAGATGAGATCTTGGACGAATGAAATATTAAGTAGTGATGAAGGGTAGAGTTCGACACATAATAGCACTTATTCTGAGCATTTTGGACAGAAAGGATTGTATTCGTTGGGTAATGAAAGGCTTTAATTAATAAATATATAAAAGGTTTGTTAAAGCAATTGTGACGCAATATCTATTATTTTTGGCAAGTGCATATTGTAAAGATCTCTTGCAATTGTCCCCTCACACTGAAATGACCTCTTGCCTTCTTATTATAAGTTTTGCTGTTTCCTATAGTGGTTTAAACTATCGAAATTTTACGGACATCGCCTATTGAAAATAATTATTATGTTGGTTCGAGACGTTACAGGATTAGCAGATTTCCACAAAGATGAGAAGCTGAAATCTCGAACCAGACGAGATCTGTTGCCTCNCCAGGGTAGATTTGTGGATCTGTATGGGTCTCCCAATCCCGACGTTACGGGTTCATATTCCATGAAATAAGTATTTACATTCAAATATAATATTCTTAAATATATATTCCAATATATAAATAAGTAGTGTATATGCTCTTTTTATTAATTTTACTTGATATATCTTATATAACTCATGATAAAATCAGTACAAACTAACATAAGTTTCAAGACACTGAGGTGCACCGAACCTTCCCAATATAATTAATAATTTATAAAGTTTTTCATGCAGAAAATTTGAAACACTTTTAATTATTCTTTTGAGATGAAAATAAAACTAACTGATAAATTAAACCAATTTGATTATGAAGATTTGTTTTGAATATCACGAATAAAATGAAAGCAACTTTTCTTTTAATTTAGAGGCTGAGTGTTGTTTTATTTTTGATAAAAAGAGTGCTTTTAAACAAAAGTCTTCTATTCATAACAATGCTTGTATTGTGTAAAGAGAAAAGTTTAGGCAAATTTTTATTCAATGCCCTCATTCATTCATCTTTGCCACGTTAAAAAAAAAATTCTACTACTATTAAATATAAAGGCTTTAACTTTCCTTGTAATTGTTTAATGTTAAAGTTTTTTGTTTATTTAATTTTTTTGTTATAGATTATTTTTAAAGAAAATTTTATACAATAACACTGCTTAATTATAGTAAACTAACGAGTTCTGCTCACATATTTAGTGTATATGTTAGCCTTCTTAAAGACACTTTGTCTAATTGTGTTAGTGTGAATGTGTATTTTTCAAAGAAAACTGTTTTGGTCACAGTTTTCATTCTTTCAAATAAAGTTGAGCGAAATGGGACGATTAGTAGTGGGCGTTTAGCTTAAATTTCATGTGTGAGCTAAAAAAGTTTTTTCAATTTATGGATCATAATATTTAAATCATAATTATAATTAGAGTACTGAAACTGACACACATTTCCTTAAAAAAAAAAAAATTAAGCGAATGAATTTTTAGGGAAATCGAAAAATTACGATGAGAAGTTTACATGTAGGGATAATTGTAATTCTACAATTCACAAGTCAAAAACAGTTGGTTTCTCAATGAAATATACCATGTCGTTTCAAATGCAAGAAGAACAGCGGATTTAATTATTGGGAAAATCAGACGAATATGGTAAGAGTTGGGATTATCTACAAAAACAATAGGAAGTTAAAAAAGTTTTGTTCGCTTCAGTGGACGTAATGTTTAGTTTAGAGCAATGATACTAATTTGAGGGGGTTTTAAATCCTGATTTAAGTTGTGGTATACGAATGTATGTAAGCTCTTTCGATCGCATGACAATATATTCGTCTTACTCGGGGGGTTTAGACTCGGAGTAAAGTGCGGGCAGTAGAATACATTATCTGGCTAGCCTCAGTGGAGTAGTGGTTAGCATAACTGCCCGGAAAGCAGGAAACAGGGGGTTCGAGTCCAGGCTGCGGTAATAAGATTTTTTTATTTTATTCCCTTGCATTTCTTAAATAAAATTACCGTGAGATTAAATACCACAGCTAAAATCAGTATTTAAAAAATGAATATAGGATAAAAACTAGAGTCTAACAAATAGCCGACAATGTTAGCTTACTTCGGCATAAGTATATATTCGTCTTACTCGGGGTTTAGACTCGGTGTAAAGTGTGGGGAGTAGAAGAAATTATCTGGGTAGCCTAAGTGGTGTAATAGTTAGCATAACTGCCTTGAGAGCAGGAGACCCGGGTTCGAGTCCCGGCTGAGGCAGTAAGATTTTTATTTAATCCCTTGCATTTCTTGTATAAATCGAGGTTTGTATATTAATAAAATATTTATTCATCAGTTAAAACAGAATTGTTTAAAATCTATTACGATACGTATATAACTTATTATGGACCTACGTAAACATATTATTTTACATTAAATTCTGTTAAGGACCTTCTGATTCCTGATATATACTTGTCCAACCCAACATGGACAAAGTTACGATTTCTACCTAAGGCTAGAAGTACTTATTCATAAACTGCCCAACTTGCCTTCGCCATTTGCCATACAAAGAGCTTGAATGAGGTCTAGGTTAGTTTTTAGAGACCCTTCGTACAACTAGTACTGACGAAGTCCTTCTGATGGACTGTACGTCCAAGGAAGGGCTATCTGACCTTTTCCAATAAAGCTCACCTAGCCCAATAAGCCCTTGGACTGCTTTGAATCCTTTGATTTTAACTACGATATCCTCCTCTTGGGCTGATTCCCCCTCGCTCGAGCCAGAAATTAATTAACTCCTGAATGGATACTTTGACTTTGATCTGGTATATCTCGACGAAAATAATTCGTAATGAAATGCTCCAAGCCTCTCGTATCCCACTGGCAAAACGTAAAGCATTCATTTTCACCATTTATAATTCTTTATTGGGTCAATTAATTATTTAAGAACGAATATAAGAGATTAGTTTTAAGGTTTTTAATTGTATTAGTTCATTTATATTCTTGGGATTTAAAGCAATTAACATATTTTAAAGAAATAGTTTAGAATAACGCAGATTAAGATTTTTACTAACATTAAATTGAACGGAATTTAAAAAAAATTGGATTTAATGGCTCATTATACCGTATATAGTAAATATATAAATATACGATAAATGCAAGGGAATATAATAAAAACATCTTACTACCTTGGCCTGGACTGGAACCCGGATCTCTTGCTTGCCGGCCTGGCATGTTACCAATCACACCACCGAGACTAGCCAGGTAAAATTTTTTTTCAATATATTCCCTTGCATTTATTGTATAAAATTAATGTGGGATTAATATACAAACATACAATATTTAAAATAAATAATTAAGTTAATGCTTTCATTGTTACAACATGAATAAATCGAAATTCTAGAAGACTAAACGTTTCTTTGTTTACAGATGGTTAGAAAATTAAGTTGGTAGTGGGATATTAATTGTATAAACGATTTAATTTATTTATCAAAAATTGCATTAATCTCATTATAAGAGCATATAATCAAATGTTGACATGAATTTTAAAATGGTTTATATTTGTTTGGCATTAAAAATCTAGAGCATGGCCCCAGCTTGCGTCATACATAGATCAGGGCATAATGATTCTNTTGGCCTCCCATATACCTTTATAAGAAAAGCACTTCAGAAGTAAAGGCTAGGGCGAAACTTGGAACCAATAGTTTCATAACGATTGGACGAAAATAAAGAGGGATTTTGTATGTCTTTGTCTGCACCAAATAATGCTCACGACTTCCGTCAATCGAGATCGATTGCTAAAGGCGAAGCCTAAAGATAACACCTAGTGAAACGTTGAGTAATTTCTGTTATTTTTCAATCTCCAGAAGAATATTTCAGACCAATTACATTTTTCTTCCACATCTTTCCTATAATGTTGGAGTAGAAGTAATATTAGAACTGTAAACCATTATGAGAAGACCACCATATATATTTTCTGAAGTGGTTAGGAAGTACTGGAAAATCATGATCTAAAAGTGAAAAACAGCCGAACTCTTGAATTATGCCGGGTTTCGAACTTCTAGCCAGTGCCTAGTGGGGCGTGAATGCGTCTCTACTGTTTCCTTTGTACTCCAAACAGGACCATGACTCCAGGTGAAGTGATCGAGTCACAAACGGGCAGAATTTAGGGGCACTGATGCATTCAATAGCTTCCCTCCCTGAAACAATCGGGCAAATGGAGATGATTTTCCTGTAGTCAGCCACCCCTCTTCTAAAACATCAGGTAAATATTTAAAAACAAAAAATATATATATCTTAAAATTTTCCAAGTTAAATTTTTGATAAAAAATATAAACAATTAAATAATGTTATTAATAACTTCGAGANATCGAAACCGGGTCTCCTGATTCCCGACTCGTCTTACTTGGGAGTTTTGACTCAGAGTAAAGTGCGGGGAGCTGTAAAGATTATCTAATCTGCCTCGGTGTTGTAGAGGTCTAGCGCCTAACCGGAAAGTAGAAGACCCGGGTTCGATTTTCGGCTGGGGTAGTAAGATTTTTTTTTTTTGTCCCTTTGTATTTCTCGTATAAACAATTAAAGTGTATTAACCTAAATTTTGGGGTTACGGTAAACTCTATATGCCCATAACTTTAATCGTACTTAAAAAGAGTTTTAAGTTATTATTTAAAGCAACTATTATTTTTACTGTACTTTAAAATTTTATAAATGGAAATCAATTTAGGTTAAAAATTTTGTTTTTTGGTCATGCTTATTTATTAAATTTATATTTAGCGAATCTTCTGATACTCTTCAATTAATTTTACATCCTGACACTTAAATGAAAACATTTGAAACTATTATTTATTGTTCAGTAGTTTAGGACCTTCTATAAAACTCAATTGCATTCTTAAAAAAAATTATCATTTAGAAATAAACAAAAGTATGTTTTAAATGTAAATATATAATACAATTGTTCGAAAAATTTAAAATTGTCTCCCCATTTAATAAACATTGTTTCAAATAACATAAAAGTATACATATATATACCAACCTAAAAAAAAAATAGCGAACCAAATTTAAAGTGGTTGCATTTGTGAAAATGATACTGTAATTAATTTTCAACCACACATAATAAAATATCTTTAAAAAAATTAAAGTAAAAATTTATATATAGATGAAACAATAATAATAAAAATGTATTATCTTATTCCTAATTGTTGTAAATGTCTAATAAGTTATACATCTTTCTTACACAAGCTTCCTTTGAAACTGCATTATTTGTTTTGTCAGTTGGATAAGGAATCCTCCTCATGAAGATTAAATTGTAGATTATTTTCGACGTGATGAATGGATTGTCGTGTTGCAATACTAAAATTCAATACAATTAGAACAGAATAGAGAATACAAGCCGAACGATAATAGCAGACAGAGTATCGCGCGCGTCCCAAATGTATCCATTCAAGCTATGTCCTCAGATAATTAGGAAGTTATCTGAATGTGCATTGGGGGTGAGAGAGAGAGAGAGAGAGTAGGGTTATAATGGGGGGGTGAGAGTGGGAGCGGTGGAAATCCAAGGGGTAACCCGGCTTAATTACGCCACCCGCAAGGGGTGTCCCGTCGTCGTAATCTGGAGCTTAGAAGGGGATGGTGCACACCGTAACGCGAGGGTGATTCCCACCTTATTGCAGGCGGGAACTATCATTCAAAGTCTGAAACACCTAATCACCTAAAAAATAAATATGATAAATTATTCATTCAAATGTTGAGCCTAAGAAATGTCTACCCGACAGCAGAATCTCCAGCAGTATAAAGGAGTCAAATAGAAAATAAATAAAATGTCCCTAAAAGTTAGACCATTGAATAGAGTCTTAGTTTAAAGACAAAAAAAAAAGATCATAAAATGATAAAACGGAAAAGGTTAATTGTTAAAACAATAAAATATAATTCGAAACAATATAAATAATAAAATTAAAACTTTACGACACAAAGCTCGTTTAGTAATAGAAGATTGTCGGTCAAATTACGGACAACATTCATACAGGGTTTCGCTGCTCTTGCCTCTCCAGCAATTGTTAAAATTTAAATTGTCAGTAGCTAATGACATAACTTTTAATTTCGCCATTATAATTTCAGGACTGCATTAATGTAGCTAGTAAAAAAACATATTTAAATGACTGGGCCTGTAGGATTTGTGAGCTTAGAAAATACACTCCGGGCCTTTACATCCCAGAAAGCATACACGGACCGAAACAAGAATCTTCAAGAAAATGAGCCTTGCAATGGAATATAAATGGTCCTCTTATAGCTTTTGGATTAACTAGAAATTCAAAGAATAACTACTAATACATACCAGGTATGCAAGTTTAAAATGTCGTTTACTTCTTAAAATATATACACAGTAATTTAAAAAAAAGTATAATATATTTTATTCAAAGTACTGGCCCTCGCTTTCTACACATTTTGTCCATCTCTCGGGCAATATATGGATACCATTCCAAAAGAATGCTTCATCTTTATTTGAAATCCATTCATCGAGCCATTTTCGTACGTTTTCGAAATTGTTGAAGTGTTGCTCCGCCAATGAGTGTCCCATCG
>KZ810681.1:5197-16778 GCA_000696205.2 Oncopeltus fasciatus
TCTGTCATAATGAAATATATATAGCGACTATCATTTGTGGTGTCTAGTTGGTAGGATCAGAGAAAATTATAAAAACATTTTTTTTTTTTAAAGTGTTAGCCTCTCTTTCAACCACAGATTATGGAAGGAGGGGCTATCAGACAGATTACCACCCCATTTTAAAGACCTATGGTTCAGGAAAAGCCTTTATTTATAAATAAAAGATTGCTCTGGGCGGGATTTGAACCCGCAGCGTCAGGAACCCTAACGGATCCTCTGAGTTACTCTGGCGCCCCCCTAAACATTATTTAAACACTTTAAAAAGTCCGTCATGAGTACAATCTTTTTTCTTATTTACATAATTGATATGCCCATTTTCATTTGGAAATACAATTAATTGTGGCATCAACTCAGCTTAATTTTTGCATTCAAACTATTTTGTCTTGTTTCATTAGTAAAATGTTACTCTAAAGCTATTCAAGTTGGTACTGTTATGAAACATTGTGCACCATTTAAGTTACACCTTTTTGTCTTCAGCTTGTCATGTATTTGCGACTTCCTTGGCTTTGTCTCGTTGCGATTGAATGAGGGTATCATTTGCGAACGACAGACTAGAATTCCATGCCTTGTGGCATTTCAATGTGATAAGGAAGATACAAAAGGGGCTTAGTACACCACCAATGGTACTTCTTCTAGGACTTATTTTCGTACCATGAGGGGGCTCATGCGTGCTTGGCAGAACATCAAACTTAAAAAGGTTTGAATTATGCTTTATATTTTATTATATTAGTATATTTATGCTGGTGGATTTTTATGCATTATTTCAATGTAGATATTCATGACAGATGGAGTCATAAGTAACTTGTAACTATCACAAGGACAACGGATAATTATTTTTCTTCGAAGCCCTTCACAATGAATTGTGTCCCTTGGAAAGGGATTTCATTCGCGAAGTGGGTTTTAGTCTTCGTATTAATAATACTGATAGGCCAGTAGCTAATGGAATCGTCTTTCGATTTTCGAGGTTAGAATATGACTATATTGTTTATTTAATTTTGCTAGAAAATGTCCTCTTCTCATACATTCGTTAAAGGGAATAGTGAGAAATTTTTGAATTTTTTCCAGGAGTTTCTCCAAGAAGATATTTAGGATTAAGTGTTCTTTTGGGGCATTTTGTCTTGAAATTTATATTGTTGATTGAATCTCTTTAGGGTGTGTTTTAGTGAGGCTTGCGTTCAGTAATTAATTTGTTTGTGTCATTGCAGTGAAGTGATTGAGAAGTTGATTCCAAGTGTTGTTTAAGAAAATCAGCTTTGTCTTCCTCGTAAGTCAGAATAGTACGTCTGTAAGTCAAATGGTCAAATGGTTGTCACCTGATTTAACAACCGCCGCATCTCTTACCAAAGTTATGGATCGCCTGGAAACATTGAAGAAAAAAATACACGATAGTTACTAGTTATTGACTAGTCATTAGTCAGAGCAATGTCAAAAGTTAACTTTTTTATTTTATTTTCTATTTTTTCCTAAGAATATTTTTCCTGTGAATTAGTTAGAGGAAATATGTATTGCCTCGTAGGTAGTTTGTATCAGGTATTCCAATGCAGTAATTATGTCAGACGCTACTTTTGTACGTTGGTGGAATATTTGTTATTCCATTTGAAGGTAAATTTGTTGACCGTCAAGTTTTATGAAGAGATGATTATCAGGGATTCGGTCTTGGTAGTTGAAGATTTAAAAACTAATTTGTAATCATCAATCATATGAACTAATGGTTACAGACTATAATAAAAACTTTTTTGGTTACAAATTAGTTTTTAATTCTTCAACTACCAAGAACGAATTCCTGACAATCCTCTCTTCATATCTGTTATTCCTTTAACGATAGCAGCAAATTTACCCCATTTCACAACACTAGTTAAAAGTCGGTTTAGATAATTAGAATCCTCGATGGCATATGTCTGAAAGATGAATCAGTTCAAGGTTATGAAAAGTCGAGTTTTAATAGTCTTTAGTTTGGATAAGAAGTAGATTCCGGAGTTTACCTTACGAAGCCAATTGCAGCCGAAATTGTCTTCAGTCTTAATCCAATTTTTAATATTGTTACTGGCCACGGGTCGCTAACAATTAAGAATAATGAGATAAATTAAAGTTAATTTATTATCACAAATATTTACACCTACTTATTACAAACTAACCTACTGCCATATCTAAATAATGCTTAAAAACTAGAAAATACTTACAGCTAATTAATTATTATGTACAAATAAATGAAATATTCTTATTTACTTAGAGGCCTCAAGGTAACTTGTTAATCACTTCGCTGTTGGCGGCGATGTAAAGGCTACGACCAGCCCGACGCCCGGAACACTGGATCTGCCACAGCAACTGCCAAAGACGGAAACTAACTGAATTTGGGGACCACTGGAGAGCTGCTTTTATAACTTCCTGGACGTGGCGAGGTACTCGTAGATCTAGACGGGTCTAAACGGATTTCCAAGTAAGCTTGCTTCCCTTCCAAGGAGAGAAAGGAAGCAGGTTTTATCCTTCAATTACTCCATTCCCGTACAATTCTGGTCCACACCCCACCTACAACTAAACTTTAACAATATTTATTAATTTTTAAAAATCAGTTTTACATTACTAAAATTCTTATAGAGAAAGATATTTATAAATTTAATAGCAAATGTTAAACACTCCCCCATTCTTCTTCTCTGAACAGTTCACAGCCTTTGTGGTCTCATCTTAGGCTCACTATCTTCTCCAGCTTGAAAGATCAAATTAGTCATGTATTTTTATTTGTTTCTATCTTTAATGAAACATGGGAAATCCTAATAGCTTACACAGCTCCTGCGTTACAGACTTTAATGACGTTGGTAATTTCTCAGCCTGCCTTACATTTCTTATATTTTAAAACTGAAAATAGTTCTTACATTTCTTAATCTGAAAATAGTTACACTTTTTTAAAAAATTGTGTGTGCTTTTGTATAATAGCAGTCCCAGCAATAGACTCTCACGCCCAGGAACTCAATTAGGAAGTTTAAAAATACCTGTGGCATTCATGTCTTATTGCGAAAGTTGCAGATTATTTTTAAACTTCATTTCAGATTTTTCAGAATTTTGAAATGACAGACAACTTTGTTTTTCTGTCATAATGAAGTTATCTGATTGCACTAGAACAACCAACAGATAGTTCCTTAATCAATAAAAAGACAATAAAATATCTATAATATACTATATAAGTATAGAAAGTTCGAAAAGATTATGGATTTATAGCTGAAGGAGACCAAGAAGAATGGAAGACCACCGAATGGGATGGCTGGACCAGGTTGGCAAGGAGGCTGGAGTTGGTGAGTTTCAATGGCTGAAGACAGAGATGGCTGGAGATGACATCTCTCGGAGGCCAGAGTTCGGACAGAACTTTAAAGCTGGGGTTGAATGTATTTATCTATGAGTCTACATTGAGTCTAAAATTTATCCTCTACTTTCGTTTAAACATTTCAGCTGAGAAGTATTTCAGGTCCGACATTGGATTGAGCGGGCTGTCATGGGACAGCAGCTGTGGGCTCATATGGCGGACTGGTCACCATGGTAACAGCGGCCTCCCAATTGAATGGCACCCGCATCCTGTCATGGCTTCCCCTTATTTTCGTCAGAAGTGTCATTCATTCAAACACCTAAAGATATTTGAAGCAGATACAGATATATTTGTATTCAAGCATCTACCTTCATTTTCCTAGACATTCTTTACACATTTGAGAAAATTCATGATAATTTATTTATTTATTTATTTGTGATATTTTCTATCATCCAAAATAGTTGATATTGTTAATATTTATGAAATATTTCATGTGAACTAATCACTTAAGGGCTTAAAAATATTCATTCCTTAAAGCATAGCAATGGGATTTAATTTTAATGAAATTAATCCTTGACTTAATGAACATTTACCACAAGTGAAAAAATGCAATAAAAAAAAAAAGTTTATAAAATCAGTAGAAATTAGAATTTCAATTGGCTGGTTTAATATTTCAATAAGGTAATTTTTGGAATTCCTAATGAAGGTCAAGGGTACCAAATATTTATCAACCTAATAAGCAAAATTTTATTTCCTTAATGCTGAATGGGTTTGAGAAAGAGGTTATCTGATTAGGAGAGAATCAGCCTAAACATTACAAAAGGAAAAATAAAAGGAAGGATTTTATAACACTCTTCCTATGAAAAATTGACTGTACAGGCAGAAAAGCAAATTAATGTAATACATTTGAGTTCTAAAAATGAAAAAAATATTTTTTTTTTTTAAAAGTTAATTAATAAGATGAGAATGTATAAAAACCCAACAAATATGTGCATGTTAGATAAAACTACAGCACAACAAAATTTGAAGGGAAAATGAGTTAATAAATTGTTGGAGGAAAAATAATTGGTAGGAAGAATGTTTTTTTTTTGTTTTTTTTATGTAGATAGATAGATATGCATATGTTTAGGCGATAAACATCTAGGTTATTACCCCCTAACAATTACGAGAAATGTCTAATCTACAAATTACAAGAAATAATTATACTGTCCTTAATAATTATACTAGTTAATTGTTTAAATTAATTTAATTTTCTAGGTAAGCCATGCTTGTTAAAATACTTGTTGAGTGCTGAGCACTCTTCAAGAATGTGTTTGACAGTTAGTGGTTCCTTACAACCTTGACACGTAGGGTGAGCTTCTTTATTTATTAAATGTACATAGGTTAAGTTTGTGTGTTTTTTATATAGAAAAATCTCTTGATAGGATCCTTAGAGAATAAAATATTAAGGAAGATAAGGTTATATGTGGTCGTGATTAGGTACATTACAAGCCTGTAGAAGTCAAAATGAGTCTATGTAGATTACCTGCACAAAATAGTGACGAATACTCTGATTTAGGAATTCTAAATAGTAAGATTTCGCGATAGACATATTTATATGATGGAGTGTATTAGCGATAGCGAAATATTTGAGGCATTAAGTAATGGTTTAATGAACAAGGATTTAAAATGAACCAGGAAAAAGGGAAATTATGTTCACCATAGAAAGTAAAAAAAGTGTAGCTACTCCTCGGTAGTTGAAAAGATCCCTTCGGATCTAACAATCCCCAGGTGCTATGGGTTCAAATCTCGTTCTGGACAAGCCTTTATTGAGAAATAAAAGCTTGCCCAGAGCTATGAATGTTTAATTATAATTATAAAATNCTATTACTTTGAAGATAAAAACGTCATATCCGGTTTAATCTCTCGAAAAATAAACGCTTCTGATTTCCAAACAATGTAAATGTTCTGCCCTACTAAATTTTCTCAAGCGTTTATTTTTCGAGAGATTAAACCGGATATGACGTTTTTATCTTCAAAGTAATAGGCAAAATAAGACTCTGGGAGTAATTGGAAACAACTGAAAAATTATAATGTGCTTACAAAAGGGGATAGCGACTGATGATAGAATATGAAACAATAATATGGTGCAAAGCAAGGAGGTCAAGTATAAACAGACATAACAATTTTTAGTGCAAGGGAACAGAATAAAAAATCTAAATGTCCCAGCCAGGACTCGAACCTGGATCTCCTGCTATCTGGGCCGGTGCATTTTCCATTTATGCTACTGTGACAAGTCACATAATGTCAGCTCCTCCGAGCATAAGACGATATTCGTCTGCCACGGGCGTTAGACTCTCGACACTAGTGCGGGGAATTTAATAACTTATCAGACTTGTCTCGGTAGCGTAAATGGAAAACGCACCGGCCCGGATAGCAAGGGGACAGTTAGATGTGATTATGTTCCCTTTGACTAAAAATTGTTAACATTTACGTGGGATTAAATACCACAAAAAATAATATTTATAAACAGACATAAATTAGCGAGCATGCAAATTTTATTTTGGAAAACTTTACGGAGGTCAAAGAACCAAAACAAGCTACTACAAAAAGATGATGGTGTCCATTGGAAGTGTTTCCCAGATGTTTATGGTTGCTAATTGTCTGTAAATGTTGGCGAAATGAGTGTGAAACAAGAGCTTCCTTGACGGCTAAGCGTCAATTACCAGGGTCTCTGAAGAAGTACTCTTCAGCTGTTAAAGTGTAAGAAGCAATTATAGGAAGGGGTTTTATAACCTCTGAAAATGACTATAAATTGTCGGAGGGTTTGAGTTAGTGAGAAAAGTATCTTTACGGCCAAGATTAGCGACTGCAGGCCAAATTATTTGGATATCCTCCTAGCTATGAATAGATAAGACACTACTTTTCAAAAACAGAAATAATGAAATCATTAATTATGCATGAAATGTAAATATTTGTAAGAAGCAAAATGGTGAAAGTCGTAATTCAGAAAATAAATAAGTGCATTTACTATAAGGACTAGAAGTAAAAAAAAAATAAATAAAATAAAATAAATCAGGTAGGGGGGGTATTCAACCACTTCAAAAAAATGAAAACAGAAACGATGAAATAGAAAGATTAATTTGAACTCTAGGAAAAAAAAGAGAGAAGAAAGGGGGGGGGGTAAATGAATTACTAAGTATATAGCATAGGCATTTCGGGATAGAATCACCATTTAGGCTATAATAAAAGTATATATTTTTTTGCTTACTTCCTAATTTTATTTTTCCGATTCNCTGATACCTGATACCTGGTACTTATACCTGGTACCTGGTACTTATACCTGATACCTGATACCTGGTACTTATACCTGGTACTGATACCTGGTACTTATACCTGGTACCTGGTACTGATACCTGGTATACCTGATACCTGGTACCTGGTACCTGGTACTGATACCTGGTACTGATACCTGGTACCTATACCTGGTACTTATACCTGATACCTGGTATACCTGGTACTGATACCTGGTACCTATACCTGGTACTTATACCTGATACCTGGTATACCTGGTACTGATACCTGGTACTTATACCTGATACCTGATACCGTTACCTGGTACTTATACCTGGTATACCTGATACCTGATACCTGGTATACCTGGTACTATACCTGATACCTGGTACCTGGTACTTATATACCTGGTATACCTGATACCTGATATACCTGGTACTTATACCTGATACCTGGTACTTATACCTGGTACTTATACCCGATACCTGGTACTTATATACCTGATACCTGGTACTTATACCTGATACCTGGTACTTATACCTGGTACCTATACCTGGTACCTGGTACTGATACCTGGTACTTATACCTGGTACTTATACATGATACCTGGTACCTGGTATACCTGATACCTGATACCTGGTACTTATACCTGGTACCTGGTATACCTGATACCAGAGTACTGTGGAAGCCTACGTGAACATAATAATTCTTATTAGGGTTTTTTTTATTATTATTTTATTCTATTGAATATTAATGTTAGGAAAGGACATTTTACACCTACTCATTTGGTCTATAAATTCTTTTTATTTGTAACATTGATAATAACGAAGATATGAAGATTTTAAATAGTGGTCACAGTCTAAACCCCTTCGTCCCCCTCCAGATTTCAGCCATTTAACAACACATGCAATGTCTTGAAAAAAAGTGATTATTAAAAAATAAATAGTATAGTAATAAACTGAAGCAAAATAATCAATTAAGTAATTTAACTTTGAGAAGTGTTTGAAGACACAAAGAATAATATTTCTTTATAAATATTTTATTTGGTTGTGGTTTTTTATCCAGGTTCGAGCAGGAGATCCAGGTTCGATTCCTGGCTGGGACAGATAGATCTTTTTATTCCCTCGCATTAATTGTTTAAATAATAATATTTCACAGTCAAGACTTATGAGGAGGTAGCAGCTAAGAAGGTTACAACTCCTCAGTCAATGAATAAATTTAAGTTTTTTGTTGGTTCGAAAAATGGGAAAAGTAGTAATTGCACGCGAGAAGGAAGATGTAGAAAAAATTGCTGATAATTTAAACGAAAAAAGTAATAATTCACTTGTCATGAAGGCAGAGAATAAATTGTAGCCCAGCTTAATTATTAGCTAAGTCCTAGCAGAGATAAGAAAAAATAATTTTATTAATTTGTATACAGAATGCAGATTTGAATATTAAAAAAAAAAATTACCAGTGAGGAGGGGTTAGTAGACGATTCAGTCATGTGAATTGAAGAATTAAAAAGGATTTGTCTATAGAAGAGTTTTTTTTATATTTTCGCAAACGTTTCGGCCTAAATTTCAGGCCTTCATCAGGGCAAATGGGGTGATGGGGAGAGAGGGAGACTCCTGCTCTTCGGTAACTAAATCATCAGACTCCACCATAAAGCTCGAGGTTGTATATACATCCGAAAATAACGAAAAATACATGATTTTCTTTGAGAACATATTTATTTCATGGAATAATAAGTATCTTCCTAAAAAAACACATGGTAATAGAGATAAGACCTATCTTGAAAGTATCTCACTGGAGGTGGAGAATCTGTCATGTGAGAGCATATATTTTGTGATTCAACAGAAAAAACGAGTCCAGGGAATCCATGTATAAAATGTCAATTTGTAGAGCCATGTAATCAATAATTCTGTACATGGTGAAAAAAGAGGATAGTGAATAAACATTAGAATTAGAGAAATCCACAGAGGCTCTAATAATAAGGATAAATAAGATACTATTTTTCCTTAAAATTACCCCATGAANATTTGATAGATAAATCTAAGCCATTGAATAATAAAACAACAATAGTGAAGTACAAGAATAGATAGCTGCGTATGTGAATATTCAAATAAAATGTGTACACTATTAAGAGACAAAATAAAATAAACAAATTTAGAATTTCTTAGCAATTTTTTTTATTATGTTTACAAAGAAATTAAATGTTAAAAAAGAAATCGTGAATTTGATTTAAAGATTTCAAATTTTTCGAGTCAAAACACTATTATGTATTTTTTTTTTTTAAATATGAAACGAGAAAGAAGATTTATCGAGGATTATATTTACTTTATGTGGTGTTCGGACTCAGTTTAAGTAAAATATTAAAAATCAATTAATGTTTGTCTATGTTTAGAAAATTTCACTTACTTCTTCAGGGCCAAAATTAAATGATGTGAGAGGTTACTGATGAAAAAATATGAAACATAATAGTAATAATAATTAAATACATAACTAATAAATATAATCATGCCATCACATCATCAAAGAACTTAAACTGAACATGTACAAATGAAAATATTTTTTTTTTTAAATGTAACTTTATTAGTAATTACATTCTACATATTTTGTGCACACTCTAAGTAAATAAAAATAAAAAATTACCGTAATAATTACGAGAGGATGAACTCATGGATCTTGTTAATCTCCTGGGTATTGGGTCATGAATTTGATTCACTTCTCAACCCATAAGAAGAAGTAGAGGTAGTCCCCTTTGCAGATGATCGAACTACTAGATGGTTGGAGCAACCGTGTCTACATGATATAACACAAGATAAACAATACACGATAAATATTGATATAACGAGGTGTTACATACAATAAGTAGGCTGAGTTATAGATAACACTGGGGAACACATTTTTTGTTGAGTTAGATTGGACACAGTTTTTTCACTAATTCTTGGCGTGTGAATTTGAGAATAGCCTCAGATTTTGTCTAGCTCGTCAACTTTTTAAACTAAAGGTTATCGTCAGAAATAAAAAATCATGTATTTAAAAAACATAAAGTAAAAACGTGCCAAGTACACAGTTTACAAAACATTTAATGTAAGTTAAATTGAGTTCATACATATAAAATTGTTTAATTAATGAACAGTACTTACAAATTAAGATAAAAATTTGGGTTTGTCGCTTTTTCTGGAGTGTTTAGTTTGTGTACATTCGCGCTTGATGCTCCAACAATAATCAGCCATCATACGTACGTCCAATCTACCTTGATACCTTGCTTCATGACCCACAAATCTTGATGGAAACACTCACCCTGCTCATCACTCACAGCACCAAGATTGTCCGGGAAATTAGCAAGGTGGTTGGTGTGCAACCTAGCTTTTAGAAGCTTTCCAAGAGTTAGTGGACAATTTCGGAGTAATTCAATGTTCATTTATTTCGAAGAAAGTCTTTAACAATGTTTTTGAATGCCATATCCGTATTCCTCTTCTTCGAAAGATGGAAATTCATTGAAAACTGGCACGGGGACTTAGGCTGAATGCAGTACTGGGCGTATAGCTGACGGTAAACTAGAATACTTTTATTTTACATTTGTTTTTCTTGTCATATCCCAATGTTTTCACTATACAAAAGTAACAATCACTTGAATGATATTTGGGCTTGCGCCAAATCATAGGTATACCAAATTTAGCACGTGTTCCCTTGGTCCACATCCGTAAACCCTCAACACACTGTTTACACACTTTATGAGGTGCTCATACTTTATCTTAATCATCAAGTTTCACTTTAAAATAGGCAAAATATGCTTGTCTGACAAATGTACTGATGTTAGTCCTTTGACTGGGAATGGTAAAACTTCTCACACACACACACACACATATATATATAAAACAAAACGAATCGGGGCTTTTTTCGCACTTTCGACGTTGTAGGAGCAGAGAGGTAGCCATAAGAAAACGTTTCACTTCAAACACAATATGTAGTTCTGTACACTTCTGTAACGTAATTATAAATACTGCTTGCCGACACACAACGTTTCACCACAGTAAAATAGACTTCTATATAAAACAGCTAAAAAATCTAACTCAACAGAAATGAAGTTTCAAATTGTTCCCCAGTGTAATGAATACATCAAATATAGACACTCAAGTTGATAGTACTACATAGAAAACGAAAGGAGAACTAAATATATATTATTAAACAACTTTTCCAAATATATAGAATGAAATTCCTCTTGTAGAGGCTATCGTAAAGGGGGGTCACTTGGAGGAATAGGGCTGGTCGTCTACCCCCTCCTGTACAGCTAGCTGGTTCCTCTGAGGGCTGTGCCAGGATACTACTGAATAGAGGGAACTACCCGACCTGCAATAAAACAATAAACAAGGGGATGTCTCCTGTCCATCTTGTAGGTGCCGGAAGCTACGTACGACAGCTTCAGGAGAACCTTCAGAACTTTCATCTATTCCTTCCTAATGACGAAATGCGCTTTTATGGGAATTAAGAGTTTTCAAATATGGAATGATTTGATTCAAAATCGCTATAAAAAGGCAATTTTCAGAACTAAAGAAACGATGCAAATTAGAATTAGATGTTTTTTGGTAGATCAAAAAATACAAATTTAAAAAATTCGTATTTTTTAAATTATCAGTCATGAAAATGGGATCTTAGAGACACGACGTCCCTCTCGCCTTCATCATAGCCCTGCAGATGGCTTACAATGTAAGCAAAAACTTCGGCAGATAATTTAAAAAATACGCATTTTAGAAATTTGTATTTTTTAAAATCTACCTTGACCGAACCCCAACAAAAAACATCTTATAATAATATCTACGGTCAAATAAACTCTCCATGTGATCCAAATTATAATTTTGTTAATTTAACATATTTAAAAATAATTTTAATTTGAATTTCTCTAGATTATACTTCAAATAAAGTTTTGAGAAATTATTACAATTCTGTGATTTTAAAAATCATCTTTGAGGGGGTCTCTGAAGAAGT
>KZ810686.1:4969-16532 GCA_000696205.2 Oncopeltus fasciatus
AGATATTTAACCAACAGATATTTAAGACTATACTAAAATCTTTTTACAATATAATATGATTTAAATAATATGTTTCTTTAATAAATAACCAATTTGGGATCATATGAAAATTATTACGACTGTACATAATTTTAATACAGACAATTGAATTACATTAATAGATAATTTATAACTTTACTACTAATACATGAGTCCTGATTGTCATCTAACATAATAATTCATTTACACAGAAAGTGGATACATTTCAGGAATGGCTGCAGGTAGTAACTGTATCTGGACGTAAGAAAATCATTACCCTATGAGCCTCTTATTCATTATTTGGTTTTGGTATTATACTAGAATATTATTGTAGAATGAATAATTGGTTTATTCCTACTGTTACTGATTGGAAAATTCTAAAGACTTAAGACTATAAATTAAATTTCTCTAGATTTTATTTATAATGCAGCTGAACTCTATGTAATATAGGAAATATTTAGTCCATATAAAGTGGTATACTTCCAATTCAGTGAAATGAAGTATTTCTCAGTTCTATCTCAAAATTTACTAAAACTACCTCTGTCGAGGAATACTGATACATTTTGGGCCTTGAACTTCATTAAACTTTTGGAATACTATTTTCTTCATATTCTTAGCCAATAAATTCAATTTTCCCTAAGAAAGGCATGGTTTGTAAGTCAATGGTCAAGAATCTAGCATGAAGTGTTATCTAGAAAGTGGATACATTTCAGGAATGGCTGCAGGTAGTAACTGTGTATCTGGACATAAGAAAATCATTACCCTATGACCCTCTTATTCATTAGTTGGTTTGCAACGGCAACAAAGAACAACTTCTGTCCTAATTAGAGCCATACATTTGAGGGACAATGTTCATTGTATATTAGAATGGACATTAGTCGAGACTTTTTGATAATTAATCTATAGTTGACCAAGGTTGTAAACTTGGCCCTTGATTGTTTGTTATTTTCATAGATGACATGATAGTTTGCTCATAAATTGTGCAAACTCAATATGCTTCCTATATGAATGACCAAAGTTTTTGTTTTTCTTGATTTATGTAGAAAAAGTGGCAAGGAGGTTTTAGAAGATTTGTCATGCTAAAACTAATTAATCTAGTGATATACCTTCAAGTAACAGCTGCCAGAATGCTAAAGTGTTTCCCAGTTTTAATATGATGCATTTATATATATATAGCACATTGAATTTAGAGTTGTGATTTGACAAAATTTACAATTGACTTTTCCAGCCGATTATTTTAGTACTAACTCTAGCAGCTAAAGTGAATTAGAAACAGGCGATAGAGGCAAAATAATTGAATATTTTTAGACACTACTGATTCAGATACACTTAATGATTTATCAAGACGCTTTTGGTTTGCATTCTGGCTCAAAGTCAACATACCATATTTAACTTGACTCCAGTAATATTATTCAAAAGTTAATAAGGAAAGTTGTATAGAAACGTAGGAGAGTAATAATTTCTCAATACACATAATATATTATAGAATAACTTGACATATAAGTGAATTATGCATCTTCTGTTGTCCATTTTAAAAAAAGTTATGACATATATTGCCTTAAAGATACAGTAAACATATGATGTAAAGATTAAATTTACACATTAGATTGCAAATTACAACTCAAAACATCCTGGGCTGAGGGAAAGCTTTTATTTATCGAAAATGGAAGGATTAGAACCAGCAGAAGTGCGTCATTTCCGTGACAATTTGTATTTCTATTGCTATGATGAAGTTTTGTCTATTCATTGAATGAAAACTCTGAATTTTGTATCTTAGTACTTTTTAAGTCTAGGAGATGGCTTCCAATCAAAAGAGGTTTGTTTCCCTAGTTCATACATATGTCTTATGTTATTTTAATTGTAACTTGTTATTAATTTTAGCTCCTGAAGATGACCTAACAGGATAATGAATGTTTGAGCGAGCAAACTGAATATATGGGTATTGTGGGGGAGGACATAAGTTCTTATTATTTGTTTTCCTTATAAAGAATATCTGAGGTAAAATACTAGCGATTATAAAAAAAAGTTGAATTCCCAAATATCAGTTTAAGATGAGGGAATTTTAAAAAGTGGATGGTGTTTCACATTTTATGAGGACCAATTCTCATAGGCGCAATTTAGGATATCGTATTTTGTCTTAATACTTGATAAACAAAAACTGTATCACCAATGCACACTTAAGCGTATCGTCCATGTAAAATGTGGTATCATGCAAGTTGAAATTCGAAGGACCCCACCCGTTACCATTAATTGTCGCCTGGATTCCTTCTTCCTTTCCAACGTCGTATTTCCACAATTCAAAACAAGTTCACTGGCCAAAAACATTATCCCCTTCATATTTTATAATCTTACGAGTTGTTTCGGGGTAATACCTAAAAAATTTGTAGGACACTACCACATTTCTTCTTTGAAACAGATAACTTAATAGATTATTATCTTTTGATAAGCATTAAAAAGGATTAAAACATTTACTGTTCTTTGAAATCTTGATTTTTATAAACAAGAATTTTTTTATTTTCTCCACTTAATATCTTTGCTATCAAGAAAATTAGCGGTATGCTAGGGTTCAATACTTTATCTTACCCGACTAAAAGTTGTATTACCCTTTAAAACGGAATATAATCCCTCTTCGACTGGAGAACTGGCGCCGACAATAGCTTTCCTCTAAGTTGCAAAAATGTATGACTAAGAAGGCCTTTTGTACCTGCTTCTGGTATTTCCACTTTCTGGTAAGAAGGACTTCTTGGTACTTCGGATTAAGATATCCTGCTGGCTCCTGCCTGCTTTTCACAAAGCACATGCATTTCTGCTTCCACGCGGCACATAAATCTCGAGATAATTTCCGAATTCCTAACCCTCATTGTCCAAATCAAATTTTAAACCATAGTCAAAATTTAACCTTTTCTATATCCATATTTAATGAAAATCCGTTCAGTCGACACAGCTTCAGCGTGACTAACTTCAGTTAATTTTATTTGACAATAACAATAGTTAACTTCCTTAAAATTCAAAATTTGTTTTATTTTCTTTCCAAGTTCACCAATTTGAGAAAAGAGAATAAAATAAAACCCACTATAATTGATTCAATGAAAACAGAAAGAAATCATAAATCCATGAAATATAAAAACCATAGTTAGCTTTCTAATTTAAAAATAATTAAAAGAAAAGCCAATCAATATTCCTTTAATAATTTTTTTTCTCAATGTGGCATTCCATAAATATATAAAATCTTTATAGGCTAATGATTAATTTTAGGCAGAGTAATTTTCGTCACTGCTAATTTTATATATTTTCTTTAAATAGCAACTCCTTGAATTTTAGGACTTACATTATAAAATTTTAACAAATTGTTGAATTTAAAAAATCAATTCAATTAGGACAGACTGTCTGTAATTTTTAGCCCGTCTAGTTCAATATTTAATTCTTTTGTTATTATAAGCAGAAATATAAGTGATTAAGACATTACTTAATTTTGTTAATATTTTGCCATCTAATTTTAATTTTCATCTAAAGTTTAGACTGTATTTATATTTTGATGAAAGTTTCTATAAAATAAACATAATTTTTGTGAAAGTTCTTTACATTTACCTTTGACGGGTTACCACAAAAGAGAGGATTATATTCAATTTTGATTGTAGTAACTGAAAAACTGTTTACGTCTGAATAAATAGCGATATACTTTACTATATTAAACGGGTAAGATGATTTATTAAAAAAAAAAATCAATTCAAGTAGGAGAGCCAGTCTGAAATTTTTAGCCCGTCTAGTTCGATATTTAATTCTTTTGTTATTTTAAGCAGAAATATAAGTGATTACGACATTACTTAATTTTGTTAATATTTTGCCATCTAATTTTAATTTTCATTATTTGTAGGTCAACAGTCTAGCATAAAGCGTTATCTAGAAAGTGGATCCATTTCAGGAATGGCTGCAGGTTGTAACAATGTATCTGGACATAAGAAAATCATTACCCTATGACCCTCTTATTCATTATTTGGTTTGCAACGGCCACAAAGAACAACTTCTGTCCTAATTAGAGCTATAAATTTGCAGGACAATGTTCATTGTAAATTAGAATGGACATTAGTCGAGACTTTTTGATAATTAATCTGTAGTTGACCAAGGTTGAAGCTTGGTCTTTGATTGTTTGTTTTTTTCATGGATGACATGATTGTTTGCTCATAAATTGTGCAAACTCAATATGCTTCCTATATGAATGACCAAAGTTTTTGTTTTTCTTGATTTATGTAGAAAAAGTGGCAAGGAGTTTTCAGAAGATTTGTCATGCTAAAACTAATTAAACTAGTAATATACCTTCAAATAACAGCTGCCAGAGTGTTAAAGTGTTTCCCTGTTTTAATATGATGCATTTATATATATATAGCACATTGAATTTAGAGTTGTGATTTGACAAAATTTACAATCGACTTTTCCAGCCGATTATTTTAGTACTAACTCTAGCAGCTAAAGTGAATTAGAAACAGGCGATAGAGGCAAAATAATTGAATATTTTTAGACACTACTGATTCAGATACACTTAATGATTTATCAAGACGCTTTTGGTTTGCATTCTGGCTCAAAGTCAACATACCATATTTAACTTGACTCCAGTAATATTATTCAAAAGTTAATAAGGAAAGTTGTATAGAAACGTAGGAGAGTAATAATTTCTCAATACACATAATATATTATAGAATAACTTGACATATAAGTGAATTATGCATCTTCTGTTGTCCATTTTAAAAAAAGTTATGACATATATTGCCTTAAAGATACAGTAAACATATGATGTAAAGATTAAATTTACACATTAGATTGCAAATTACAACTCAAAACATCCTGGGCTGAGGGAAAGCTTTTATTTATCGAAAATGGAAGGATTAGAACCAGCAGAAGTGCGTCATTTCCGTGACAATTTGTATTTCTATTGCTATGATGAAGTTTTGTCTATTCATTGAATGAAAACTCTGAATTTTGTATCTTAGTACTTTTTAAGTCTAGGAGATGGCTTCCAATCAAAAGAGGTTTGTTTCCCTAGTTCATACATATGTCTTATGTTATTTTAATTGTAACTTGTTATTAATTTTAGCTCCTGAAGATGACCTAACAGGATAATGAATGTTTGAGCGAGCAAACTGAATATATGGGTATTGTGGGGGAGGACATAAGTTCTTATTATTTGTTTTCCTTATAAAGAATATCTGAGGTAAAATACTAGCGATTATAAAAAAAAGTTGAATTCCCAAATATCAGTTTAAGATGAGGGAATTTTAAAAAGTGGATGGTGTTTCACATTTTATGAGGACCAATTCTCATAGGCGCAATTTAGGATATCGTATTTTGTCTTAATACTTGATAAACAAAAACTGTATCACCAATGCACACTTAAGCGTATCGTCCATGTAAAATGTGGTATCATGCAAGTTGAAATTCGAAGGACCCCACCCGTTACCATTAATTGTCGCCTGGATTCCTTCTTCCTTTCCAACGTCGTATTTCCACAATTCAAAACAAGTTCACTGGCCAAAAACATTATCCCCTTCATATTTTATAATCTTACGAGTTGTTTCGGGGTAATACCTAAAAAATTTGTAGGACACTACCACATTTCTTCTTTGAAACAGATAACTTAATAGATTATTATCTTTTGATAAGCATTAAAAAGGATTAAAACATTTACTGTTCTTTGAAATCTTGATTTTTATAAACAAGAATTTTTTTATTTTCTCCACTTAATATCTTTGCTATCAAGAAAATTAGCGGTATGCTAGGGTTCAATACTTTATCTTACCCGACTAAAAGTTGTATTACCCTTTAAAACGGAATATAATCCCTCTTCGACTGGAGAACTGGCGCCGACAATAGCTTTCCTCTAAGTTGCAAAAATGTATGACTAAGAAGGCCTTTTGTACCTGCTTCTGGTATTTCCACTTTCTGGTAAGAAGGACTTCTTGGTACTTCGGATTAAGATATCCTGCTGGCTCCTGCCTGCTTTTCACAAAGCACATGCATTTCTGCTTCCACGCGGCACATAAATCTCGAGATAATTTCCGAATTCCTAACCCTCATTGTCCAAATCAAATTTTAAACCATAGTCAAAATTTAACCTTTTCTATATCCATATTTAATGAAAATCCGTTCAGTCGACACAGCTTCAGCGTGACTAACTTCAGTTAATTTTATTTGACAATAACAATAGTTAACTTCCTTAAAATTCAAAATTTGTTTTATTTTCTTTCCAAGTTCACCAATTTGAGAAAAGAGAATAAAATAAAACCCACTATAATTGATTCAATGAAAACAGAAAGAAATCATAAATCCATGAAATATAAAAACCATAGTTAGCTTTCTAATTTAAAAATAATTAAAAGAAAAGCCAATCAATATTCCTTTAATAATTTTTTTTCTCAATGTGGCATTCCATAAATATATAAAATCTTTATAGGCTAATGATTAATTTTAGGCAGAGTAATTTTCGTCACTGCTAATTTTATATATTTTCTTTAAATAGCAACTCCTTGAATTTTAGGACTTACATTATAAAATTTTAACAAATTGTTGAATTTCAAAAATCAATTCAATTAGGAGAGCCAGTCTGAAATTTTTAGCCCGTATAGTTCAATATTTAATTCTTTTGTTATTTTAAGCAAAAATATGTGGTTAAGACATTACTTAATTTTGTTAATACTTTGCCATATAATTTTAATTTTCAACTAAAGGTAACTGTATTTATATTTTGATGAAAGTTTCCAAAAAATAAACAAACAATTTTTGAAAGTTCTTTATATTTACCTTTGACGGGTTACCACAAAAGAGAGGATTATATTCAATTTTGATTGTGGTAACTGAAAAACTGTTTACGACTGAATAAATAGCGATATACTTTACTATATTTAACGGGTATGATGATTTATTAGAAACTGGAACACATGTAAAGGATAAATATTTTTTGATTTGTTAAAAAAAGTAATTCGATTGTTGAAATGATAGTTTTTAAATAAAACTCTAGCCCTACGAATCTTATATTAAGACAATTTTGGCTGAAAAATTTTCTACTAACAATTCCTACCTAATTAATCGTCTTTTGCGCAAATTATAATTTTTCACCTAAATGGGGCTAATTTATTTTCTTATTTTGTGCACAGTTTTAATACATTTCACTCACACAAATATGTATGTATTATTATTTTCACTTTCGATTTCATTAGCCTTTGCAGAATAGAAGGAATAATATTCTTAGTTTTCACAGCTACTGGGTGACTGGGTTTTTCTCAAATTCGCAAGGAATAGCCATTTTAGTTATTTCCCATCATACTTCAAAGGTTAATTTTTTTGTATTTAATAAATTGAACTAGAAATTTACTTCAACCAATCTACCACAAGAACATTCAGCAGGTTCTGAAAACAAGGGTCAAATACTCTAAATTTTAATACAGTAGAAGTCTTACGTTTTTTTTTTCTAATTTCCTAGTATCAATGTTATATGGAGTAATGATAATGGTTTAGGCTTTATTTTACTAGCAATTTATTCATTCGTTCACTCTTGCAGATATTTGGAAAAATAGTCTTTCTTTACTCAACCCGCATTTCATCCAGATATTTAACCAGTAATACAGGGTTTTTCATGTAAACTGCCATAAAAATGTAACAAAATATGTAAGTATAACTCTTTTTCAATTCTGATTTACTTCACTCTTGCAGAAGTTGTAAAATCTGCTTAGTTTACCGAGCTCCTTCCTGACTCTTTTCTTCCTGAGGTTTAACCAACAATGTAGAGTTTTTTCTGTAAACTCCCATAGAAATGTAACAAAATAAACATCATTTAAAATTTACGGCTTCATACTTAAATCTAATGTTTTTACTCATTATTAAACATAAGAAAAAAGGGAGATATATAGATATAACTTTTCATTTTATTAGACATAGCTTGATAGAGACAAAAAAATATAGGGAGTTAATAAATTTCCTCAAACTGTATTGCTTAATGAAATTTTTAATATATTTGCAAGAGCAGAAAGAACTATAAAATAAACTCATTGCTCAATTTATCATACACAAAATAAAGACTGTTGCAGCCATTAACAATTTCAATGCACTTTTTTATTTCGCTCTAGAGGCGTAAAAACTTATAATTAGGATGGAAACTTCAATTTTAACATAAATAGCAATTAAAATATTTCATTTTTACCAATTATTGACAAATATTTTATCCATATTTTTACCTTCGATTATCCAGTTCGTTTTTTATGTTTTTTATATTGTTGTAAGATTGAAGATATTTACCTCGTTTGTGAACAAATATAAAACATAAATATCTTATTCAGGAGAATGTGACAACTAGACAATGCATGGTTGTCACAACATATATTTTACATAAATTCTTATTAAAAATTGTTTCAGCTGATTTAACAATGTTAAATTTATGCGTGAAAGAGAGTAACTTATTTGGCAATGAACTATAATTAAATTAAATTTTTTAATTTTTCTAAACTATTAAATGCTAGAGAATAGAATAAAAAATCTAACTGTCTTAGCTAGGGCACGAACCTGGGTCTCCAGTTATCCGGGCAGCGCGTCAGCCATGTACGCCACCGGGAATAACCAGATAAGTTATTAAATTCCCAGCTCTAGTGTCGAGAGTACTAAACTATGAAAGAGACGAATACGTCGTCTTGTACTCGAAGGAGCTGACATTGTCAAACGATTTAAACGACTCTCGTCGTAAAATTAAGTTTTAATTGACAGTTTGATAATTTATTCTATTCCCTTGCATTTAATTGATTAAAATTTATGTGGGATAAAATACCAAAATAAAAATATTTTTTAATAAACAATTTCTGTTGCTCTCCATACTATTCAGGAGTGACTTGTCTGGGGTGAAAATGTGCATTATAATATATCAATGTATCTGATAGATTTGAGATATATTGATGAAAAATAGCAATAAACACAGGAGATGGGGTTGGTAGGGGGCGGGGTAGCTTGGAGGATGGTGGGGGAAGGGTTGGAGCTTTGGAGGGACGTGATTGGTGTTCCGCAGGGATGGTTGAGAGGGGACACAGTTATAAAATCCACCCCCCACGTCCAAAAATTAGTTTTGTACGGTGCTGTGTGTCGTTAGTCTGCAAGCCACTTTCTGTCTCTCGTGTCAGCGTACCTTCTGAATCCCGACAAAAGTGAGTAATAATTTTATGTTATATTCAAATTCAATAGGAATAAGTTCCCTCCTGTTCACAAGACATCATTGTTTTGCTGTAATTATTTAGGATTTCATTTTAAATTCGAAATCTGTTTTGTTAAAATTTATATAAACAAATGTTTTCATGGAATCTGGAAAGTCTTGTTGATAAAACGGGTTTTATAGATTTAATAGAATTGCTGAAGTTATTTTCGGTTTGAATAACTACAATTTTTATTGTGACTATAAACGTCGCCTCAGTCATTATGCACAATAGCTCAAATCGAAAGTTTTAATAATACTTATCCAAAGAAGATATTTGACTTTGAAGAAGATTTAATTAAAATCAACATTTTCTTGACGAGCAAAGATAACTTTTCACTTATTGTGTGTCTACGTGTCCGTCTGACTTCTTAGTACTTTATTGAAAAGTGAAGCCCTGATTTAATACTTTGCTTATTTCCTGAAAAGAAATAAAGCTATTACGTTGGTAACAAGGATTGATAAAGATGTTAAATTTTAAAAATCTGTTCAAATAAGTAATTTCATACTTTTGCGACACTTAATTTTCATCTACTGAAATTACATTCCGTATTTCGGCTCTTTTCTCATCAGAGTATATGAGTTCCAAAGTAGCGGCTTTCAAAGAAAAGTTGGGGGATATTTTACCTTATTTTTTTTGTTCAATTATACTCAAAATATTACAATAAACTGAGTAATTGCAGTCTTTGTCCTGCCAACCATTAATGGAGGTGGGATTGAGATTGATAAGCTCACATTCCGAAATCAAACTTTTCTTAAGAAATGGATCAGAGGGTGTGCCCCTCTCAAGAAGGGAGGGGGGGTACCAAGAATTTGTATCACGAACCTTAATGCTGTATTCCTTTTGTTGTAATATTTATAAGGTAGTTCTTTTTATGGCCAATATATACAATTTCTATTCTACATTTCGTTAAAAAATAAAAAATAAATAAAAATAATTTATGTAAGATATTTAAGAATCGAAGTTTTGATTGATGGTGTGCCCCTCTCGTTTTTAAAGTAAAAACGTAGTCTGTATTCAAGCTTTGTTTAGGAAATTGTTAAGTAAATTCATTTTCTTTTTAATCATAGGTGGTAGGGAATGATCAAGAGCAAGTCCAACATTTTAAATGTTGTATTTCATTTACATTTAAGTTATTTCTTTGTATATTATATTCAAAAATTTATATCCTTTTAAATATATAGGAAACACATTTATTATTTTAATAATTTATTACACCACCCAATATATATTTCTACTTACTATTATATTAAATTACATAAAAATGAAAGTGAAACATTTCTTAAAGCTAGATGAAACAATTTGATACATTTACGTGGTAGAATTTTTTTTTTTTGAGGAAAGGATTGTCGGGAATTCGGTCATGGTAGTTAAAGAATTAAAAAGTAATTTGTACCTACCTAGTATTTGTAAGGCCTGAAATTCTGACCGAAACGTTGGCTAAAATAAATTAATAAACTGTTAAAGAGCTTCTTTTTATCTCAGCTTCATCAATTTTTTTCCCACTCGTTAATAATATATAACTTAATTAAAGATGTCCTTAGTGAACTTCGTTGCTTATAAATTAGATCTCAGAAAGAGGCATGCAATAAGAAAAACTTCACAAGTACGGGATATAGTTATTTGTGAAGTTACAATAGGTTTACTTCATTTCTGAATAAAGGTAGAACTAAGTAATCAACCTCTCATTTCAGAGATTCTTTCTAGATTTCTAGAATTATAATTTTATATGTTTGCCTGTTCTATGTTTTACCCATTCATTCTCCTATAAGTCGTTGATGTTATTCTCTGCTTGCAGAAAATGGAGAGCCAAAAAATAAAAACTAAAGCCTGCCAGTCTCATGAGAAGAGAGTTCTCATTTCGGAATTAAGGCCACTCCTGTCAGATGTGATGAAGTTTTCACATCATCCGACATTGGAAGATGCAATTCTGGAGTTGGGAAGATCCGAACTCTTATTCATGGCCTTACTTCAGGCCTTGAGAACAAAAAACATAACAGTAAGTATCACCTTCATTAAATATTTCTTTTGTGAAATTTGTGAATCCAATATCTGATGATTTATTGTTCTGCAGATGAGTGGCAGGCTTATTGATGAACTGGAAAATTGGTGTGTCCTGCCAAAACTAACTAAATATTTTGGCTTGAAACTCGATGTAGAGTTCAAGTGTCCAGAAAACTTTATCAAGAGGGCAGCTGAGTTTGCTCACCACTTAAAGAAATGTGGGCATTTTAAAGTCCCGAAGAAGCTCCTGAATTTTCTGGACCATTTAGCCGAGGTAAGTCTACATCTCAGGCTTAATCAAACTCTTTAGATCATATGTA
>KZ810686.1:21154-34093 GCA_000696205.2 Oncopeltus fasciatus
GCTGGGGTTCATTACTGTATAGGGAGGGGAGCTGATCTCTCAACAAGAGACTGTCTCGGGAGGACACCTCTGCATTGGGCTGCATGGTACGGGCATGCAGAAGTTGTGAAGGAGCTGCTGAGGAAGGGGGCTGAATTGGAGGCAGAGGACAAAGCTGGATACAGACCTCTCCACCTCGCTATAAGCATGGCTAATTCCGAGGTTATAGAGGTACTATTGATAGCTGGGGCAGAGCAGGTGGAAATAGCTCCACACATTGCTCCCCTTGTTTGGTGAAGGGGACCTCTCGAAACCTGGGGCAGAACCCAACTAAGTCTTCTCTGCCTCCTTGGGCCTGGCCGAGTTAATTGTAAATATTTAATATATATATATATATGTAATAAATAAATAGATAATAATCTACTATTACTCTGTGTTATTTACCTCTTCCATCATACAAACAATTAGAAAACTGCACTAAAAAGCTCTACAATTCCACCAGCATACCGCGTTATCTCAAGCAGTTCCATACTTAAGAGAAATTCACAAGTTAGGACGTCTCTTTAGTTCGACTATATACAATTTTTAAAATAATTAGTAGAATTGAAACTCTTTCCTGATGTTAATATAATTTCAGAATATGTAGTTGCTCAGGAGGTATACCAATGAAGGGGCAGTTAGGTGTGTTCAAAGTGATAAAAAACATAAACAAATCAATATTCTTAAAAAATGTATCATAAATAGAAATTTGATATATATTGAATGAAACAGAAACATATTTTATATTACATTATTGTTCGGTGATATCATCAGTAATAACGTGGCAAAAATATATGATATATTTCTGGTTCCCTGAGTTAAATAATGAATTTTTCTTCTACATTCCAATATAATGTTATGATTTACAGTTAATGAAACAAATAGTTTTCTACTTATACTTTTACATTAGTCGAAATTACTTTATTTCCCTTAGTCGAAATAACTCTCCTTAGGACGATAGGTAGCTGGTATGAATATGCTTTGGAAGCAAGTAATCCCAAGGAGGCCTATTTGTAATCCTATAAAACATAAAGATAGTTAAGCTCAGCAACAGGCAATTATAGATGGTAGATCTGGCAGAAAAGTCATATGTGCCTCATTAACACCACCAAATGGTGAACTCCCAGAATCATAGCATAGCCAATATATCCTTTACCGCTTTGAAATACATACAAATTTCCAGTTTTTATTTTTTTTAAAGAATAAGGATAAATAACAAATCCTCAAAATTCTATAAAAACGGTTTCAGAGAAGGGGGCAGCCACTCAATTAAGAGTTAATACAGAAATATATGGGTCCATTATTATTAAATTATTAAAAAATTATCTAATACATAAAAAGATTTGATGAGAGCAAAAATTCAGATATTTAAGAATAAACTAAAATCTTTTTACAATATAATATGATTTCAAGAATATGTTTCTTCAATAAATAAGCAATTTGTGATCATATGTAAAATATTATGACTGTAATTAATTTTAATATATACAATTGAGTTCTTTCAAACAATATATATAAACCAACTCAACAAATAGAGTGCTGCCTTTTAGAATAGTATTGGTGGTAAAAATCTATGATTCAGGCTCTTGAAAATTATTTTCATGGATTTTTGAAATTTAACTGGCTATAAGTTGAAAAGTGGAATATCTGTTCTATATATTAGAACGTTAAACATTTCAATTTTGGAACTTAATCAGTGTAAAGAATTCATGTTCTTATGCAAATCACCATTGCCTATTTTATGGAGAAATTTTTTTTTCCCGTGGTTCTTGTCTAACATCATTCTCTGAGGTTATTTTGAAAGTACGAAGTCAATCAGCCAATTGTAATCTAACATAATAATTCATTTACACCATAAAATATTGCATCTCCATTTTATTCAAATTATTCAGTCAAATTAAAAATAAATTAATTATTAACTCTAAGAAATACTTATTTTAAAGTCTTTGTATAGAACATAAAATAAGTGTCTCAATAAATAAAAGTTTCATAGATTAATAAATAATTCCAAACCCCTATAAAGGTTATCGTTGAAGTAGCATTAAACGACATAAAAACTAGAATACAATTTTTGATTGAATAATTGGCTTATTCCTACTGTTACTGACTGTGAAATTCTAAAGACTTAAGACTATAAATACTGGTGTGGATGTGGATAAAATTTGGCTTAATTTTATTTTAAAAAAAGATATACTCTATGTAATATAATGAATATTCAGTCCATATAAACTGTTATACTTCCAATTCAGTGAAAAGAAGCATTTCTGAGACCTCTCTCAAAATTTACTAAAACTACCTCTGTAAAGGAATACTGATACATTTTGGGCCTCGGTCTTCATTAAACTTTTGGAATACTATTTTCTTCATACTCTTAGCCAATAAATTCAATTTTCCCTAAGAAAGGCAACAGTCAAGAATCTAGCATAAAGTGTTATCTAGAAAGTGGATCCATTTCAGGAATAACTGCAGGTAGTAACTATGTATCTGGACACAAGAAAATTACCCTATGACCCTCTTATTCATTATTTGGTTTGCAACGGCAACAAAGAACAACCTCTGTCCTAATTAGAGCCATAAATTTGCAGGACAATGTTCATTGTATATTAGAATGGACATTAGTCGAGACTTTTTGATAATTAATCTATAGTTGACCCAGGTTGTAGGCTTGGCCCTTGATTGTTTGTTTTTTTCATGGATGACATGATTGTTTGCTCATAAATTGTGCAAACTCAATATGCTTCCTATATGAAAGACCAAAGTTTTTGTTTTTCTTGATTTATGTAGAAAAAGTGGCAAGGAGGTTTCAGAAGATTTGTCATGCTAGAACTAATTAATCTAGTAATATACCTTCAAGTAACAGCTGCCAGAGTGCTAAAGTGTTTCCCAGTTTTAATATGATGCATTTATATATATACCACATTGAATTTAGAGTTGTGATTTGACATCATTTACAATCTACTTTTCCAGCTGATTATTTTAGTACTAACTCTAGCAGCTAAAGTGAATTGGAAACAGGCGATAGAGGCAAAATAATTGAATATTTTTAGACACTACTGATTCAGGTACACTTAATGATGTATCAAGACGCTTTTGGTTTGCATTCTGGCTCAAAGTCAACAAACCATATTAAACTTGACTCCAGTAATATTATTCAAAAGTTAATAAGGAAAGTAGTATAGAAACGTAGGAGAGTAATAATTTCTCAATACACATAATATATTACAGAATAACTTGACATATAAGTGAATATAGCATCTTCTGTTGTCCATTTAAAAAAACGTTATGATATTTATTGCCTTAAAGATACAGTATACATATGATGTAAAGATTAAATTCACACATTAGATTGCAAATTACAACTCAAAACATCCTGGGCTGAGGGCAAGCTTTTATTTATCGAAAATGGGAGGATTAGAACTAGCAGAAGTGCGTCATTTCCGTGACAATTTGTATTTCTATTGCTATGATGAAGTTTTGTCTATTCATTGAATGAAAACTTTGAATTTTCTATCTAAGTATCTTGATTTTTATAAATAAGGTTTATTTTTATTTTTCTCGTCTTAATATCTTTGCTATCTAGAAAATTAGCGGTATGCTAGGGTTCAATACTTTATCTTTCCCGACTAAAAGTTGTATTACCCTTTAAAACGGAATATAATCCCTCTTTGTCTGGAGAACTGGCGCCGACAATAGCTTTCCTCTAAGTTGCAAAAATGTATGACTAAGAAGGCCTTTTGTACCTGCTTCTGGTATTTACATTTTGGGCCTTGATCTTCATTAAACTTTTGGAATACTATTTTCTTCATATTCTTAGCCAATAAATTAAATTTTCCCTAAGAAAGGCATGATTTGTAAGTCAATGGTCAAGAATCTAGCATGAAGTGTTATCTAGAAAGTGGATACATTTCAGGAATGGCTGCAGGTAGTAACTATGTATCTGGACATAAGAAAATCATACCCTATGACCCTCTTATTCATTATTTGGTTTGCAACGGCAACAAAGAACAACTTCTGTCCTAATTAGAGCCATAAATTTGCGGAACAATGTTCATTGTAAATTAGAATGGACATTAGTCGAGACTTTTTGATAATTAATCTATAGTTGACCAAGGTTGTAAACTTGGCCCTTGATTGTTTGTTATTTTCATGGTTGACATGATTGTTTGCTCGTGAATTGTGCAAACTCAATCTGCTTCCTATATGAAAGATCAAAGTTTTTATTTTTCTTGATTTATGTAGAAAAAGTGGCAAGGAGTTTTCAGAAGATTTGTCATGCTAAAACTAATTAAACTAGTAATATACCTTCAAATAACAGCTGCCAGAGTGTTAAAGTGTTTCCCTGTTTTAATATGATGCATTTATATATATATAGCACATTGAATTTAGAGTTGTGATTTGACAAAATTTACAATCGACTTTTCCAGCCGATTATTTTAGTACTAACTCTAGCAGCTAAAGTGAATTAGAAACAGGCGATAGAGGCAAAATAATTGAATATTTTTAGACACTACTGATTCAGATACACTTAATGATTTATCAAGACGCTTTTGGTTTGCATTCTGGCTCAAAGTCAACATACCATATTTAACTTGACTCCAGTAATATTATTCAAAAGTTAATAAGGAAAGTTGTATAGAAACGTAGGAGAGTAATAATTTCTCAATACACATAATATATTATAGAATAACTTGACATATAAGTGAATTATGCATCTTCTGTTGTCCATTTTAAAAAAAGTTATGACATATATTGCCTTAAAGATACAGTAAACATATGATGTAAAGATTAAATTTACACATTAGATTGCAAATTACAACTCAAAACATCCTGGGCTGAGGGAAAGCTTTTATTTATCGAAAATGGAAGGATTAGAACCAGCAGAAGTGCGTCATTTCCGTGACAATTTGTATTTCTATTGCTATGATGAAGTTTTGTCTATTCATTGAATGAAAACTCTGAATTTTGTATCTTAGTACTTTTTAAGTCTAGGAGATGGCTTCCAATCAAAAGAGGTTTGTTTCCCTAGTTCATACATATGTCTTATGTTATTTTAATTGTAACTTGTTATTAATTTTAGCTCCTGAAGATGACCTAACAGGATAATGAATGTTTGAGCGAGCAAACTGAATATATGGGTATTGTGGGGGAGGACATAAGTTCTTATTATTTGTTTTCCTTATAAAGAATATCTGAGGTAAAATACTAGCGATTATAAAAAAAAGTTGAATTCCCAAATATCAGTTTAAGATGAGGGAATTTTAAAAAGTGGATGGTGTTTCACATTTTATGAGGACCAATTCTCATAGGCGCAATTTAGGATATCGTATTTTGTCTTAATACTTGATAAACAAAAACTGTATCACCAATGCACACTTAAGCGTATCGTCCATGTAAAATGTGGTATCATGCAAGTTGAAATTCGAAGGACCCCACCCGTTACCATTAATTGTCGCCTGGATTCCTTCTTCCTTTCCAACGTCGTATTTCCACAATTCAAAACAAGTTCACTGGCCAAAAACATTATCCCCTTCATATTTTATAATCTTACGAGTTGTTTCGGGGTAATACCTAAAAAATTTGTAGGACACTACCACATTTCTTCTTTGAAACAGATAACTTAATAGATTATTATCTTTTGATAAGCATTAAAAAGGATTAAAACATTTACTGTTCTTTGAAATCTTGATTTTTATAAACAAGAATTTTTTTATTTTCTCCACTTAATATCTTTGCTATCAAGAAAATTAGCGGTATGCTAGGGTTCAATACTTTATCTTACCCGACTAAAAGTTGTATTACCCTTTAAAACGGAATATAATCCCTCTTCGACTGGAGAACTGGCGCCGACAATAGCTTTCCTCTAAGTTGCAAAAATGTATGACTAAGAAGGCCTTTTGTACCTGCTTCTGGTATTTCCACTTTCTGGTAAGAAGGACTTCTTGGTACTTCGGATTAAGATATCCTGCTGGCTCCTGCCTGCTTTTCACAAAGCACATGCATTTCTGCTTCCACGCGGCACATAAATCTCGAGATAATTTCCGAATTCCTAACCCTCATTGTCCAAATCAAATTTTAAACCATAGTCAAAATTTAACCTTTTCTATATCCATATTTAATTATAAATCCGTTCAGTCGACACTGCTTCAGCGTGACTAACTTCAATTAATTTTATTCGACTATAACAATAGTTAACTTCCTTAAAAATCAAAGTTTGTTTTATTTTCTTTCCAAGTTCACCAATTTGAGAAAAGAGAATAAAATAAAACCTACTATAATTGATTCAATGAAAACAGAAAGAAATCATAAATCCATGAAATATAAAAACCATAGTTCGCTTTCTAATTTAAAAATGAATAAAAGAAAAGCAAATCAATATTCCTTTAATAATTTTTTTTCTCAATGTGGCATTCCCATAAATATATAAAATCTATATAGGCTAATGATTAATTTTAGGCAGAGTAATTTTCGTCACTGCTAATTTTATATATTTTCCTTAAATAGCAACTCCTTGAATTTTAGGACTTACATTATAAAATTTTAACAAATTGTTGAATTTCAAAAATTAATTCAATTAGGACAGACAGTCTGTAAATTTTAGCCCGTCTAATTCGATATTTAATTGTTTTCTTATTTTCAGCAGAAATATAAGTGATTAAGACATTACTTAATTTTGTTAATATTTTGCCAGCTAATTTTAATTTTCAACTAAAGTTAAAACTGTATTTATATTTTGATGAAAGTTTCCAAAAAATAAACAAACATTTTTTGAAAGTTCTTTACATTTACCTTTGACGGGTTACCACAAATGAGAGGAATATATTCAATTTTGATTGTAGTAACTGAAGAACTGTTTACGTCTGAATAAATAGCGATATACTTTACTATATTTAACGGATATGAGGATTTATTAGAATCGGGAACACATGTAAAGGAAAAATATTTTTTGATTTGTTTAAAAAAGTAATTCGATTGTTGAAATAATAGTTTTTAAATAAAACACTAGCCCTACGAATCTTATATTGTGGTGAATCATTATGAATCATAAGACAAATTTATGGTTTTTATAAATTACGAAGAGATAATGTTTAATGTCTTTTTCCAGGACAAGGGCCACCAAGTCTTAACTAAAAGTATTGAGAAGGAAGAGATTGGTAGCTCAGTGCAGGTATATAGACAAGATTTGAGAAGTCTTTACTAGCAAATAATTATATTATACATATATTAGAATATCATATTAAGCTGCTATCTTATCATATAGATGTCTGTTTTGTATTATCCCCAAGTTAACTTGGGGGAAGCAAGCTGGGTTATTCCAAGTAGTGGATGTAGTGCCTTGCCGATGGATGATCCCTTTTGTTCATTACAAACAAAAATGCAAAAACTGCAAATCCCTATAAAACTCTTAAACCTACCCTATATACTTACGAAATATTAATCAATTTGCTATAATACTTATATAATATATGGGTGGTACCCACCAATGTGAATTGCTCTATTCTCATATTGCAAACTAGCTAAAAATTGGAACTCAATTTACTATTATATATTTTATTAAAAATAATATACATAAAAGAAACTCAAGATAGAATGATGTAAAATAAGCTATATTATTCGATAGATATTTTATTTTATATTGTTTAAAAAAAAAAAGTAAAATTTGTTTTTATGCACAAATGTATTTTGTGAAGCAAAGTATTAAGATTGCCTTTATTTTTTACTCTATATTAAGTAGTATTGTATTCTATGGTAAATGGTGGTAATGACACGAATACATTGAGGGCTATTGTTTCAGGTACAGAGATCTGGAGCTGAACTTGAATTAAACAAGCAGCTCTCTAGATATATAAGAAGTAAGAACTTAGCTGGGGTTCATTACTGTATAGAGAGGGGAGCTGATCTCTCAACAAGAGACTGTCTCGGGAGGACACCTCTGCATTGGGCTGCATGGTACGGGCATGCAGAAGTTGTGAAGGAGCTGCTGAGGAAGGGGGCTGAATTGGAGGCAGAGGACAAAGCTGGATACAGACCTCTCCACCTCGCTATAAGCATGGCTAATTCCGAGGTTATAGAGGTACTATTGATAGCTGGGGCAGAGCAGGTGGAAATAGCTCCACACATTGCTCCCCTTGTTTGGTGAAGGGGACCTCTCGAAACCTGGGGCAGAACCCAACTAAGTCTTCTCTGCCTCCTTGGGCCTGGCCGAGTTAATTGTAAATATTTAATATATATATATATATGTAATAAATAAATAGATAATAATCTACTATTACTCTGTGTTATTTACCTCTTCCATCATACAAACAATTAGAAAACTGCACTAAAAAGCTCTACAATTCCACCAGCATACCGCGTTATCTCAAGCAGTTCCATACTTAAGAGAAATTCACAAGTTAGGACGTCTCTTTAGTTCGACTATATACAATTTTTAAAATAATTAGTAGAATTGAAACTCTTTCCTGATGTTAATATAATTTCAGAATATGTAGTTGCTCAGGAGGTATACCAATGAAGGGGCAGTTAGGTGTGTTCAAAGTGATAAAAAACATAAACAAATCAATATTCTTAAAAAATATATATTCCCTTCTTCCACTTCAGCATTCATTGTTAGCCATCTTCAGGGCTGGTAAAAAATTGGTATGCAGTGAGAAGGTATAAATTGTGAACAAATAGAAATTTGATATATATTGAATGAAACAGAAACATATTTTATATTACAATATTGTTAGGTAATATCATCAGTAATAACTTGGCAAAAATATATGATATATTTCTGGTTCCCTGAGTTAAATAATGAATTTTTCTTCTACATTCCAATATAATGTTATGATTCACAGTTAATGAAACAAATAGTTTTCTATTTATACTTTTACATTAGTCGAAATTACATTATTTCCCTTAGTCAAAATAACTCTCCTTAGGACGATAGGTAGAAATGAAGTATTTCTCAGTTCTATCTCAAAATTTACTAAAACTACCTCTGTCGAGGAATATTGATACATTTTGGTCCTTGATCTTCATTAAACTTTTGGAATACTATTTTCTTCATATTCTTAGCCAATAAATTAAATTTTCTCTAAGAAAGGCATGATTTGTAAGTCAATGGTCAAGAATCTAGCATGAAGTGTTATCTAGAAAGTGGATACATTTCAGGAATGGCTGCAGGTAGTAACTATGTATCTGGAAATAAGAAAATCATACCCTATGACCCTCTTATTCATTATTTGGTTTGCAACGGCAACAAAGAACAACTTCTGTCCTAATTAGAGCCATAAATTTGCGGAACAATGTTCATTGTAAATTAGAATGGACATAAGTCGAGACTTTTTGATAATTAATCTATAGTTGACCAAGGTTGTAAACTTGGCCCTTGATTGTTTGTTATTTTCATGGTTGACATGATTGTTTGCTCGTGAATTGTGCAAACTCAATCTGCTTCCTATATGAAAGATCAAAGTTTTTATTTTTCTTGATTTATGTAGAAAAAGTGGCAAGGAGTTTTCAGAAGATTTGTCATGCTAAAACTAATTAAACTAGTAATATACCTTCAAATAACAGCTGCCAGAGTGTTAAAGTGTTTCCCTGTTTTAATATGATGCATTTATATATATATAGCACATTGAATTTAGAGTTGTGATTTGACAAAATTTACAATCGACTTTTCCAGCCGATTATTTTAGTACTAACTCTAGCAGCTAAAGTGAATTAGAAACAGGCGATAGAGGCAAAATAATTGAATATTTTTAGACACTACTGATTCAGATACACTTAATGATTTATCAAGACGCTTTTGGTTTGCATTCTGGCTCAAAGTCAACATACCATATTTAACTTGACTCCAGTAATATTATTCAAAAGTTAATAAGGAAAGTTGTATAGAAACGTAGGAGAGTAATAATTTCTCAATACACATAATATATTATAGAATAACTTGACATATAAGTGAATTATGCATCTTCTGTTGTCCATTTTAAAAAAAGTTATGACATATATTGCCTTAAAGATACAGTAAACATATGATGTAAAGATTAAATTTACACATTAGATTGCAAATTACAACTCAAAACATCCTGGGCTGAGGGAAAGCTTTTATTTATCGAAAATGGAAGGATTAGAACCAGCAGAAGTGCGTCATTTCCGTGACAATTTGTATTTCTATTGCTATGATGAAGTTTTGTCTATTCATTGAATGAAAACTCTGAATTTTGTATCTTAGTACTTTTTAAGTCTAGGAGATGGCTTCCAATCAAAAGAGGTTTGTTTCCCTAGTTCATACATATGTCTTATGTTATTTTAATTGTAACTTGTTATTAATTNTTAACAAATTGTTGAATTTCAAAAATCAATTCAATTAGGAGAGCCAGTCTGAAATTTTTAGCCCGTCTAGTTCAATATTTAATTGAATTGTTATTATAAGCAAAAATATGTGGTTAAGACATTATTTAATTTTGTTAATATTTTGCCATATAATTTTAATTTTCAACTAAAGTTAACTGTATTTATATTTTGATGAACGTTTCTATAAAATAAACAAACATTTTTTGAAAGTTCTTTACATTTACCTTTGACGGGTTACCACAAAAGAGAGGATTATATTCAATTTTGATTGTAGTAACTGAAGAACTGTTTACGTCTGAATAAATAGCGATATACTTTACTATATTTAACGGACATGAGGATTTATTAGAATCGGGAACACATGTAAAGGATAAATATTTTTTGATTTGTTAAAAAAAGTAATTCGATTGTTGAAATGATAGTTTTAAATAAAACATTAGCCCTACGAATATTATATTGAGACAATTTTGGCTGAAAAATTTTCTACTAACAATTCCTACCTAATTAATCGTCTTTTGCGCAAATTATAATTTTTCACCTAAATGGGGCTAATTTATTTTCTTATTTTGTGCACAGTTTTAATACATTTCACTCACACAAATATGTATGTATTATTATTNTCGAAAATGGAAGGATTAGAACCAGCAGAAGTGCGTCATTTCCGTGACAATTTGTATTTCTATTGCTATGATGAAGTTTTGTCTATTCATTGAATGAAAACTCTGAATTTTGTATCTTAGTACTTTTTAAGTCTAGGAGATGGCTTCCAATCAAAAGAGGTTTGTTTCCCTAGTTCATACATATGTCTTATGTTATTTTAATTGTAACTTGTTATTAATTTTAGCTCCTGAAGATGACCTAACAGGATAATGAATGTTTGAGCGAGCAAACTGAATATATGGGTATTGTGGGGGAGGACATAAGTTCTTATTATTTGTTTTCCTTATAAAGAATATCTGAGGTAAAATACTAGCGATTATAAAAAAAAGTTGAATTCCCAAATATCAGTTTAAGATGAGGGAATTTTAAAAAGTGGATGGTGTTTCACATTTTATGAGGACCAATTCTCATAGGCGCAATTTAGGATATCGTATTTTGTCTTAATACTTGATAAACAAAAACTGTATCACCAATGCACACTTAAGCGTATCGTCCATGTAAAATGTGGTATCATGCAAGTTGAAATTCGAAGGACCCCACCCGTTACCATTAATTGTCGCCTGGATTCCTTCTTCCTTTCCAACGTCGTATTTCCACAATTCAAAACAAGTTCACTGGCCAAAAACATTATCCCCTTCATATTTTATAATCTTACGAGTTGTTTCGGGGTAATACCTAAAAAATTTGTAGGACACTACCACATTTCTTCTTTGAAACAGATAACTTAATAGATTATTATCTTTTGATAAGCATTAAAAAGGATTAAAACATTTACTGTTCTTTGAAATCTTGATTTTTATAAACAAGAATTTTTTTATTTTCTCCACTTAATATCTTTGCTATCAAGAAAATTAGCGGTATGCTAGGGTTCAATACTTTATCTTACCCGACTAAAAGTTGTATTACCCTTTAAAACGGAATATAATCCCTCTTCGACTGGAGAACTGGCGCCGACAATAGCTTTCCTCTAAGTTGCAAAAATGTATGACTAAGAAGGCCTTTTGTACCTGCTTCTGGTATTTCCACTTTCTGGTAAGAAGGACTTCTTGGTACTTCGGATTAAGATATCCTGCTGGCTCCTGCCTGCTTTTCACAAAGCACATGCATTTCTGCTTCCACGTGGCACATAAATCTCGAGATAATTTCAGAATTCCTAACCCTCATTGTCCAAATCAAATTTTAAACCATAGTCAAAATTTAACCTTTTCTATATCTATATTTAATGAAAATCCGTTAAGTCGACATAGCTTCAGCGCGACTAACTTAAGTTAATTTTATTCGACAATAACAATAGTTAACTTCCTTAAAAATCAAAATTTGTTTTATTTTCTTTCCAAGTTCACCAATTTGAGAAAAGAGAATAAAATAAAACCCACTATAATTGATTCAATGAAAACAGAAAGAAATCATAAATCCATGAAATATAAAAACCATAGTTCTCTTTCTAATTTAAAAATAATTAAAAGAAAAGTCAATCAATATTCCTTTAATAATTTTTTTTCTCAATGTGGCATTCCATAAATATATAAAATCTTTATAGGCTAATGATTAATTTTAGGCAGAGTAATTTTCGTCACTGCTAATTTTATATATTTTCTTTAAATAGCAACTCCTTGAATTTTAGGACTTACATTATAAAATTTTAACAAATTGTTGAATTTCAAAAATCAATTCAATTAGGAGAGCCAGTCTGAAATTTTTAGCCCGTATAGTTCAATATTTAATTCTTTTGTTATTTTAAGCAAAAATATGTGGTTAAGACATTACTTAATTTTGTTAATACTTTGCCATATAATTTTAATTTTCAACTAAAGGTAACTGTATTTATATTTTGATGAAAGTTTCCAAAAAATAAACAAACAATTTTTGAAAGTTCTTTATATTTACCTTTGACGGGTTACCACAAAAGAGAGGATTATATTCAAT
>KZ810690.1:17942-28618 GCA_000696205.2 Oncopeltus fasciatus
ATTTATTAATAGCGGAAATATCGTTATCATGGATGTGATAAATAAAAAAAATCTATAAGGTACAGAAAGTCATTATCTATCATTCTGGAGATAGTTAAGGACATATAAGTGTAACGAACGCAATGATTACATTTACAGATAAAAAAATTGAAATGGTTATTTTCGGTTTTATTATAAGTAATGGTCATATTGAGGGAGGAGTTATAAAACTTTCTGTTTATGTATGTCAGTCATGATTTAATAACTTTGAAGAAAGAGACTCTCTACCTCTATCATCCCTTTGCCCTGAATTTAAGGCCGAAACGTTGGCAACAATAAAAACTCATTTATTTACAAAAAAAATTGTATTTATTATAATCCCAAGACTTAATCCCCGACCAATCCTTCTTGATACATTTCTATTTATTGTTGTAGAGTGATAGGTGGCCTAGATAGCGGGGACGATAGGATCCATCACCCGGCGGACGGACTTAGTAAACACGTAGAGAGTATTGCTGCAAGGACGGTGACGACAGCCACCTGTAGAGTGCGTCCTCCACCGCTTATATATACCTCGCTGGAGGTCTTCTTTGGCATCAGTTCTGCACATCAGCTCGAACAGACATCTTCTAAAATGGCCGCTACTCTCAAATTCTTCGTGAGTATTTTCAAAATGTATAGTTTTTTTGTTTTTTTTTAATTTAGATAAAATAAAGATTATACTTTACAAAATGTCAATAGCTTATAATGCAGTTGCTTCTATTAAGTAGAACTTAGTGAATTGCAGGTTTAAGTCACGAAAAATTCGTCATATTCATAGTTGAGAGATTTAACTGTATTCGAAACTGAAATACAAATGAACTATTTTCTTATACATATAAACAAAATTAAGCAGTCTTCATAAATGTTAACTCTATTGTCTTCCTCCACAGCTGATGTTGGTGGTCGCCGTGGCTTGCGTCCTCGCCGTCTCCACCGAAGAGTCCCAGCGCGAGAAGAAGCAGGTCTTCTACGGCGCCTACGGATACGGTGCCTACCCTTACGCCGCCGCCGCCTACGCCGCCCCTCTCGCCTACTCCGGCTACCCCGCTGCTGCTGCCTACTCCTACTATTATTAAATTTATTTATTAAACTACAACAAATTTCTTTCGGCGAATCTACTTAATAAATTTTCCGTATTTTAAATACATTTGTAGTTTATTCACTTCCTCTCATATGTTATATGAGCTGTCCTTAGTTGCATTCAACTACCTAATGGAACTCTTTAAATAAAGGGGTGTAAAAAAAACAAAAAAAAACGGGTTTACAACCGTTTAATTCAAAATATCACAGGGCTGTAAAATTTTTAAGCTTGTTAAATTCGATAAGAATTCTTCAAATGAAGCCTCAGTTATTATTTTTTTCAATGAAGAAACGTGAGAGTCCCACGAAATCTCCTAATGTTAAGGCATTACAGAAAAGAAAAAATTTCAATATCCTCTGAAGCAACTCGTGAAATGATTTAATATCAAAGAGAAGGTACTCTTCACAGACACACTGCACAGCGTTGATTTAAAAATTTTAGCAGACGTTGGAAAGGAAGAAGGGCTCTGGGCGACCATTAATGGATATTGATGAGGTTTTGCAGGAAGCTGTTGAGTCAAATCGGCCTAAAAGTACACGCGAACTTGCCATGGAGTGTGTGTGTGTCCAAAGATACTGTTACTGGCCATGTACTCTGTATGGGAATGATAAAAAGTGGAGTAGACTGGTCCCTCACGAACTTACTCCTCATAAATAAGCTAAAAGGTTAGAATTTGTGTAAATTTATAGAAAGACAGTTCAGATATGATATTTTACCGGTAAGTTGTCACCTGTGATAAAAAGTGGGTGTACTGGCGAAATCCGAATATGTGTATTCGTTTGCTTGCTTAAGGCAGGATGCTAAAAATACTTGCTTTTCCGGTTGCTTCAAGAGGAAAAACTGAAAATGAAATCCATTCTTTGCGGTTTTTGGAATGATGAATGAGTTATTCATCACTAATTTGTTCCTGATGGTTTCTATATGAATTATGATGTTTACTGAGAACAACTGGAAAGGTTGTAAGAGAAGCTGACTGAGAGTTATCCTGCTTTGATCAACCAAAAAGGTTTCATTATTAGTTGATTTTAGTTGGGGTACGGTCAAGGTAGATCCAAAAAAATACAAATTTAAAAAAAGAATATTTTTTAAAAAAAGATTATCTGCCAACGTTTCGACTTACATTGTAGGCCATCTTCAGGGCTGTATAAATACAATGTCATGAGAATACAATATTAATTGACAATATTATAATACAGAATTACCATAATGTAATGTGATATCAAAAGTATGAATATAGGTATGTAAGAGAATTTAAAAAAAATGCAGACAATAACTTATTAAAAAATAATTGAATAACATTAAAACAGTTATTAACCACACCTGCTTATCATGAAGACGAGAGACCACACCTGCCTTACAATGTAAGCCAAAACGTGAGCAGATAATCTTTTAAAAAAATACACTTTTTTAAATTTGTATTTTTTTTTTTGGATCTACCTTGACCGAACTCCAACTAAAATTATCTAATAATAACTTCTACTCTCAAAAACTCTCCTTTTCAAAAAGGTTTCATTTTATTCCAACAAGATAATACTAGTCCTCACACTTCCTCTCCAGCCAAAGAAAAGTTTAAAGAACTTCATGGGTTCGAACTTCAGCCTTATCAATCACATAGTTAAGGCTCCTCGAACCATTGGATTACTACCTGTTTCAAGGGAAACATTTAAATAATTTTGCAGAAGTTGACATTGCGGTCCACAAGTTCTTTGAATACGAATGGTATCAAAGTGGGATCGAGCAATAGGCTAGCAGATAACTAAGGACGGTAGATAACAGTGGACTATACTTTGAGTATTAATTATATTTTACATCAAAGATATAAAAATGCAAATAGAACATTCTCTTTTCAGCCCTGAAGAAGCCATCACATGATGTGCGAAAGCTCGGCAAATAACAACAATTTGACTCGGTCCAACCCGGAAGATGAAATGGTAAATACATCTGACGACCGACGAAGCCTACGTGAACATCTAACCAACCTGTACGGGGAGGATGTTGTTCAGAGAATGAAGAGAATTGACAAATTCAGATCGAAGAAAATGAGACTCCTGGCACAACTAGCATTTCTTAAGAGATGCAGAGACCATGACGTACTACCCACGTGTTCTAAAGTGACAAAAAAAGGATGTAGTCAACGCATGCAGAACATATTGGCAAGATCCTCAAAGATGATACTCAAGGCGCAGATAAACGACACTCGATCCGAACTTGCTTCGATTGAGAAGAAACTCTTTTATGACCACTCTATGCTTTCAAATCTTGTTTCAAAGGAAGACTGGGACAAGATAGACCGTCTCACCTGGGAAGCAGCTCAACGGGACTTCCTCAATCACACTGACTCGCAAAAGAAGAAGTTTAGAAAACTCACAGCATCGAAGACGACTATCAACAACATATGTGAAGACTCTCTAAAGAAAACTGTTGTTAACCTCACCAATGAAAAATTTCCCAGAGAGACACTTCAGGTTCTACAGAAAGGCTTCAACTACGCCATCGCCCCACGCCGGATTCCTACAGAGAAAATTATAACAAGCGTCGAAGCCTGTATCATGAACCTTGAACCAGAAGCAGCTGAAACAATCCGTCAAGACGTCAGCCATGCTCTAAGGAAGGCCAAGCCACCCAAACCGAACCTCAACAAAGAAGAATACAAAGCACTAAACGACCTGAAAAAACGTGAGGACCTGGTCATCACCCCGGCCGATAAGGGCAACGCCACCGTTATCATGAAGAAAGAAGACTACCTGAAAAAGATGCAAGCACTCCTCGATGACGACACCTACAAGAAACTTGAGAAAGATCCTACAAAAACCATTAACCAGCAGGTCATCTCCATAATCAACTCAAACAACGACGAACAGGTAAAGAAGAAGTCACTCAAGATATCAGACCCCGTCCCACCAAGACTCTACGGACTGCCAAAAATACACAAAGAAGGCATACCCATGAGGCCCATCGTCTCGACTATCGGCTCACCAACATACTACGTAGCGAAATACATCGCAAAGAAACTGAAGCCTCACGTCGGTAACACTAAACACCATATTAGAAACTCCAAACACTTCGTCAACATTCTTCAAGACATCAGAATCGAAGTACATGACATCCTCGTTAGCTTCGACGTAAAGTCCCTCTTCACCAAGGTCCCCATTGAAGAAACTCTGAACCTGATGAAAAACCTCCTCACGGAAGAAGAATTTAGTCTGGCCAAGTTAAGTCTCCAATCGACCTACTTCCTCTACAACGGCAAATACTACTCACAACTTGAAGGAGCACCCATGGGATCACCACTAAGTCCACTTGCAGCCAACCTGTACATGGAAGACTTCGAACGGAGAGCTCTCGAATCTGCACCACAAGCACCGGTCTGCTGGTATCGATACGTCGACGATACGTTTGTCATCTGGAGACACGGCCGAGACTCGCTGGAAGGGTTCCTTCAACACTTGAACAACATGCACAAGAACATCCAGTTCACCATGGAACTCGAAGAAGAAGGAAGACTACCGTTCCTGGACGTACTCGTAACAAAAAAGGATCACCGCTTGAGCCATTCAATCTACAGGAAACCCACGCATACAGACAGATACCTACATGCCACTTCCCACCACCACCCGGCTCACAAGGAAGGAGTCATCAACACTCTACTCAACAGAGCGGAGATACTCTCAGAACCAGCCCAACTACCGAAAGAAAGAAGACACTTGAAGACCGCCTTCATGAAGAATGGCTACGACCGCAACACTATAGACAAGATCCAGAGAAAGAGAAATATGCAGCGCAACAAGGAAGAACGAGAAGCCGAAGAATTCCAAGGACAAGTGACCATCCCATACGTCAAAGGGACAACAGAGAAGATCGCCCGAATACTAAAAAATCACAAAATAAGAACAACATTCAACACGGACAGAAAAATAACAGACATCCTTCCGAAACCTAAGGATAAACTTGGACTTCGGACTCCAGGAATTTACAAGATTCCCTGCTCCTGCGGAACTTCTTACATCGGTGAAACCGGAAGGACGATAGACACACGTCTCAAAGAACACATCGCAGACATCAAACACGGACGCACAGAAAGGTCAGCTCTAGCAGAACACTTCGCCAACACCTGCCACCACATCAAATTCGAAGACGCCTCAATACTGGCCCGGGAAAGCAACTACTATCGACGAACCATCAGAGAAGCCATCGAAATAACCAAGAATCCGAAAAATATCAACAGAGAAGACGGATACAGATTGAGCAAAAACTGGAAACCAGCGCTAATTGACAAGAGGATCCAACCAATCAGTGACCAGCTACCTGACTACTCCAGAGACCAGCCACCAGAACACAGTATCAACCAATGGGAAGGCAGACTTCGCCCAAGGACAAGACCGCGCCGGGATTATACACCACCTGGTGTATAAAACATGGTAAATATATACCATCTGGATTTTTAAAAATCTCTCTTTACAACTCTCATTCTCTTTTCAGCCCTGAAGAAGCCATCACATGATGTGCGAAAGCTCGGCAAATAACAACAATTTGACTCGGTCCAACCCGGAAGATGAAATGGTAAATACATCTGACGACCGACGAAGCCTACGTGAACATGAATTATGATGTTTACTGAGAACAACTAGAAGATTGTAAGAAAAGCTGACTGAGAGTTATCCTGCTTTGATCAACAAAAAAGGTTTCATTATTAGATGATTTTAGTTGGGATACGGTCAAGGTAGATAAAAAAAAAAAATACAAATTTAAAAAAAGTGTATTTTTTTAAAAGATTATCTGCCAAAGTTTCGACTTACATTGTAGGCCATCTTCAGGGCTGTATAAATACAATGTCATGAGAATACAATATTAATTGACAATATTATAATACAGAATTACCATAATGTAATGTGATATCAAAAGTATGAATATAGGTATGTAAGAGAATTTAAAAAAAATGCAGACAATAACTTATTAAAAAATAATTGAATAACATTAAAACAGTTATTAACCACACCTGCTTATCATGAAGACGAGAGACCACACCTGCCTTACAATGTAAGCCAAAACGTTGGCAGATAATCTTTATAAAAAATACACTTTTTTTCAAATTTGTATTTTTTTTTTGGATCTACCTTGACCGAACCCCAACTAGAATCATCTAATAATAACTTCTACTCTCAAAAACTCTCCTTTTCAAAAAGGTTTCATTTTATTCCAACAATATACTGCTCGTCCTCACACCTCCCGTCGATCCAAAGAAAAGTTTAAAGAACTTCAGCCTTATCAATCACATAGTTAAGGCTCCTCGAACCATTGGATTACTACAAGTTTCAAGGGAAACATTTAGATAAATTTGCGGAAGTTGAAGTTGCGGTCCACAAGTTCTTTGAATACGAATGGTATCAACGTGGGATCGAGCAATAGGCTAGCAGATAACTAAGGACGGTAGATAACTGTGGACTATACTTTGAGTATTAATTATATTTTACATCAAAGATATAATAATCCAAATATAACATTAAAAATGGATTTTTTTTTTACTCAACCCTTTACAATTATTAATTTTTCGTATAAAAACTAAGAATGTTTCCATTATTTTAAAATTGATGTAATATTTCTTCAGTTTTATACTAATTCTATTCAAGGGAATAATTAAATTAATTTTTCAAACTTTTATGTTCGTGAACAAGTATTAAGAAACGAACAATTAGGCACAAAATTACAACAAACGTAACATAGTGCTTTGAGGGACCACTTTCTCGTATTAATTTTTTATGTCATAATCTTTTGATCTTTATGATAATTTTAGCCATTATCTTTTATTTAAGAGCAATTAAAATGAGAAATGCGAAATATGCTTAGTTTACGTTGCCCCAGCATGATTGATTTTGCTTTTTCATGATATCAAACCACGGTTTGCATTGTGTCATAGGTAAATTCAAAATGAAAAATCTCTTGTTTTTGACAATGATGTCCTCATAAATTAGGGATAGGTTTGAGAGTAAAATAACAATACAAAAAGACCTTAGGCATTATTTTTTTTTAGTAGAACAGCATCATTTAAAAGTCTTAAATGAGAATTTAACAAAAAAGTAAAAGTAAAATACTCCAAAATGGAATAAATGTAAAATAAATCCAAAGATAACACATTTTAAATTACTTGTATTAAGCCCAACAGTATGAGATAAAAATTGTTTAGTCGAAGTAAGTATGCTTTATATGNCTAGTGAAGAGGGAATTGAGTGAGATATCTAGCTGGTCCTTGTGGTGTAACGGTCAGCATATCAGGCCCGGATAGCAGGAGATCCAGGTTCGATTCCTGGCGAGGACAGATAGATTTTTTTTATTCTGTTCCCTCTCACGAATTGTTTGTTAACTCTCTTTATTTTTGCATGAAAAGTGATCAGATATATTTTACTGTTATTTATTTAACTAATAAATTCTTTAATCTAAGTACAAAATTAAGTACTTGTTGCCGAAAAAATAATTTTTGACGTGAAACGTAATGATTGTTTAACAAGATTTAACGACAACAGCCGTACATTTCAAATTAATGTATCCTGAAGTCTTGAATTCAAATATCCTTTAGGATTTCTGGTTTAATACCAGATCAATTTTGCTGGGGTCGTCATCTATTCGGATTTTAAAGTTATGGTTATGTGATATGAATAATCCACCACGCAGGGACTGCATAATCTCTGAGCAGATTTCATATGTTTCATCAGATATGGGATATGGAATAGAGTAAAGAGGTAAAATGTATTTACAAACCGGAGAGTGTTAAAGATATGACCACCGAAGTTTGCTCATGACTAAATGGGGAGAAAATGCTCGCCCATTGTAGGTAAATTTGTAAATTTCTTCTTTAATATTCGTTTTCGCTAAAATATAATAAAAGAAAACGTTAGTAAATTAAATTTTAAATTTTTTATAAGCTTTTTCATTACTGAAATAACAACAAAGATACTGGGATTATAAATTTTGTTTTTTCTCTATATTCCTCCCCGTCCATACCCTTTTCCTCCTTCAATCTCAACCATAAATTATATATAATTTCAAACAAACCATCTTTTGCACCTGATGCAAAAAGGCCTCATTTATAGGTTTACATTAGATGGTTTTTACTAAAGAGATGAACGTATTAAGGATTCATTAGCCTTGGGTAGACAACAGCTGTACATTCCAAGGAAACTTACATGGAGAATCAATCCAAAATTCTGGCGTAGTAGTCAGTTCGGGGGCTCGTCGTAGGCGTGGCTCTAACTCCTCAAGGTGATGTCCAGGTATATATACCTCGCTGGAGGGGGTCTTAGCTATCAGTTCTGCACACCAGCTCGAACAGACATCTCCTAAAATGGCCGCTACTCTCAAATTCTTCGTAAGTGTAAATTTTTTAATTATCCAAGTAATATTCAGTTAAACTGAAAAATGAATACCTTCGGTACAAAGATGAAAAGAATACATTTAAAAATAATTCAAAAGAATAAGATTTACAGTTTTTATAATTTTTATTGTTATCTTTTTATTGAATCATAAAGTACATAGAATAGGGTTATTTATGGAATAACAGATCGGGCAAATAACCTCCACGGCATTCCATGCACATACGTAGTCCTTTGTCAAAATTTTCCATGACCATTGCGCAATGAGGCTGAATTTTGTAGATGCAGCGTTGAATCTCCTCCCTTAATGAACGCGTGGTTTTGGGCTTGTTCCCATAGACCTGTGATTTCAAACAACCCGATAAAAAAGTACTCTATTCGTGTAAAATTACACGCTCTTGGAGGCCAATTCTGTTCACCAAGACTAGAGAGTACACGACCTAGAAATGTCTCATGCAGTAATAGAATTGTATCACGGGCACATTTGCCGGATGGGTTATTCCATAAATAACCCTATCCTTTTTTTTTTATACAAACTTTTATTTATTAATTTATTTATTACATTCTATTAAATAAAAACATTTTGTAATTTGATAACAATGAAATTAAAAATTACATTCAATGTCAATCACATGAGGAGAGAAGGTAACCAATGACACAACTCTCAAATTATATACAGGCTATGTCCCCAGGAGGTCACGGGGTCATCTTCGTTTGAGTCGACGGGGAGGGTTGTAGGGGTTGGAGTTGGAAGACATGGTCTGTACTAGTGGATTAGGATGGAATGGCAGTTTGTTGTGGAAAAGTCTGAAGCGGGAAGAAATGAGATCTTGAACAAAAGGAATATTAAGATCGTGGTGAAGGGAAGAATTNACTTCATAAATGTTAACTATATTAACTCTGTCTTCTTCCACAGCTGATGTTGGTGGTCGCCGTGGCTTGCGTCCTCGCCGTCTCCGCCGAAGAGTCCCAGCGCGAGAAGAAGCAGGTCTTCTACGGCGCCTACGGATACGGTGCCTACCCTTACGCCGCCTCTGCCTACGCCGCCCCTCTCGCCTACTCCGGCTACCCCGCTGCTGCTGCCGCTGCCTACCCCTACTCTTACTACTACTGAGCTTATTTATAAACCAATCACAAACTTCTTTCGGCAAATGTACACAATAAAATTTCAGTAACTATTTTTGTCTTTTTATATGTAATCCATTCCTCCCCACAAAAAATGAAAGGAAAAAAAAAGTCCACTGAATTAAACGGGACGAATGATCCCTTGCTATATTATTTTAAAATCATGAACTGCAATTGTTAACCTACTCTTTTTTGCTTGATGTCGCCGGAAGTTTCCAGTCGGTCAGATGCAACCAGAAGCAACTATGACTATGGGTCCTAGAATAGTCAAAATTTAAAAATATTCAGCATTATTGATGCATTAAATTCCTAAAATTTCAGATTTTAAATGAATATATTCAAGCTTCCGTTAAAAAATAGAAACACGAGAATTTGCGGATTGTAATAAGTACCATGGATTGATTATTTTAATTTTAATCTATTTTTTTCTAATATACGGAAATATATTACATCGAATTAATGTATATATGTATATTATTTCATAAATTAGATGTAACTGAATACTTAGTTATATTATCATTTAAATTATATCAGAAATTACATCTTTCTAAGAGCATATCCACATTTTAAAAATATATGAAATCAATAAAATTCCTAATTAGTTCACTCCCTTTTAGGAATTATTGGAGCTATGATTTATTGGACTTCTCTCTCTCTCTCTCTCTCTCTCTATCTATCTNTGAGAGAGAGAGAGAGAGAGAGAAAGTGAACTTACTATGAAACAATAAACTAAAAACAGTTCCAGTCCAATAAATCATAGCTCAAAAAGGGAATGAACTAATTCAGAAATGAATTGACGTATAATTTAGTTTTTTAAGTTATAAAATAATACACACAGCGCGCGCTTGTGTGTGTGTGGGAGTGGGTGTGTGTATAAATAGGAAAGAAACAGCTTGTAAAGTAAACTATTTCTGTGCTGGTTATGACTCTTTTCACTGACGAAGGGCGAGAGATTCCCGAAAATTTTGCTCCTTGTGATATTTTCATATTGTGTGTGCGATGCACTCTCTATCCGACCTGCTCTTGATTGCTACATATCGCAGCCACGAGTGTTTCATTTTCTGTATATACTTTACATACTATAT
>KZ810696.1:11908-22686 GCA_000696205.2 Oncopeltus fasciatus
ATAAAAATATATTTAAAGTTAATTAAAAATAAATAAATAAATAAATTTTGAATTAGAATTCAAGGTAACGGCACCATCAGACCTACTGCCCGACATATGAGTGTTAACGAAATAATATTGATTGGTAGAAGGTTTTTTTGGGTTTGGTAATATTGCGGTGAAAAATGAATAGTTTCCATAAGAGATGAATAATATTCGAATGGAGGTATGTAAATATGGGAATTCAAAAGCTTTATTTGAGTCTGAAGTGAAAATTACATCTTCGCAAATGTGTGATTTTGAACAATATAGGCACTGATCGATCTTTTCAAATTTATAATCGCCTTATACTACACATTATATTTATGAAAAATTACTATTGGCTTATAAAAGAAATAACAGCTGTGAATAAATCTGTTTGATAAGAAAAAAAAAAATACATGTTCATTTCAAATCGTGTAAAACCTTACTCCGAATGGTCTAAATTTTCTCCAATTGGATTTACAAAGGTCCTGCCAAATATAAAACTAATTCTAGGTTCTAGACCGTTAAATTAAAATTTATAATTCAAGTGAACCACCCCCTTTAAAACTAAAGTCAATTTAAAACTTTAAAAACTCTTAATTTTTTTTCAATAAATAGAAAAATATCTGTGTTGTTTCATAACTTTAAGTCTAAATTATGCCCGCTGCATCAAAACATTTGATTTTAACCTAAATTTGACATTTAAGGTAGTGACCATTCCATCTGATCTTATATAAATATATATATATATTTGTAACTCTCATTATTCGTGCCAGGTAAAAATAATGTAAAAATCGAAAACTTCCAAAAATCTATCATGAGTGCTACACAGTAGCAATATTCCCTCGAAATTTGCTAATATTGTTATATTTAAAGTTGAACTTATATAAATATTACGAAAAAAGTATATTTTAAAAGGTGACGTACTCATAGGAAGGGTAGCTTCTAAAAAAAAAAAAAAAAAAAAAGAAGAAAAACACTATGTAACGTTTTTGTTTTTCTGAGCAAAGTCCAGAGGTTTCGGCGGCATTATCACCTTATTATATAATAGGAACGAAATAGTAAAAGGAATAGTTCAAAATTCACTTGTTATGCACAGAAAACTTGTTTAAAAAAATGTTATTATTTCATACTGAAAAATAATCATGAAGCAACATTGTAATGAATGTGAATGAGTAATCAGCTTAAACAAGATGTAAACTGTACAATTTGCAAGCCGTGTGTGGAGTAATCGAATTCTTGGTTTAATTGAGAATTTTAATATATTTAAATAAAATTTTAATTAAAAACAGTACATGTTATTTATTTAAACTTACACAACTTGAAATCTAATAAATGATGGATCAATTTTAATTCCACAACCGGCAAATTGTCAGCTACCAATGATAGAGGGGGTTTTGCAGGTATAACATTAATATGGTATATTCAATGTCATTAATTTCAGGTATAAATTATGGTAATTACAATATCGATATTTGTACTCCCTGTAATTTTACAATCAAATAATCCATTCAGCTCTCTAAGGACTTCTTAGGCCCAAAATTTTACTCGCATGACAGTCTTCTTCAACTTATGACCCTTTTAAGTGCGTTTAGATTTACTTAGTCTTACTAAGTACAATAAAAAGCTTGAAATATATTAGTTATTCGTCAGGAGTACTGGAGAAAATCATAAGTTTTCGACCAGGGTGTAAAATAATAATAGGATACTATTTTGTTTGTAAACATTTCATGTTTTAATCCACAATAATTACAATTCCCTAATTATTAGGGATGAAACCATTCTGCTAATACAACTATAAGGAAGAAATATAACTTTAATTATATTCTATATATAATAAAAATTTCAATTTTGAGATTTGAGTAAGGGGCGCCGGGATAGCTCAGGGGATCCGTACGGGTCTCGCAATCCTGACGCCGCGGGTTCAAATCCCGCCCAGGTCAATCTTTTATTTATAATATAGAAGGTTGTCCTGAGCCATGGGTGTTTAAAATAGGGTGGCAACCTGTAGATAGCCCCTCCCTCCAATGACCCTTAGTGGTTGCAAGGGAGGCTAACACAGAAAAAAAAAAAAAAAAAAAAAATAGATTTGAGTAAGGATAAAATAAAATTGAACGATGATTGGGCATAGAGAGAAAAATAAATAAAATAATTTGAATCCAGTGAACAAACTCAGTAAATTAATATTTGTGAAATTATAATTATAAATAAATACTTAGTGATATATATGTACAGTGTGAGTAGTATTCCTGTCACATACAATGTATCAGGTGATTTATTTTTATTGTTAACTTTTTAGTCTTACATTAATATTCTTCTTCTTACATTCAGCATTCAACATCAGTTCTGATGATATCATAGAAAATTAATACAAAAAAAAATTATTTATCAATTTTTTAGCAAATGCACCGTATAACCTGGCCGAAACCATGAAAATTTATTTTGTAAAATGCTACAACAATAAATCTTTAGAAAATAAACAGACGCATTGTTTTAATTAAGTGATTTTCTGTAAGAAGTAAAGGGAATAGGTAAGAAAAATAAGGGAATTTATGGAGGCATAGGTCCTCCCCCTTCGCAATATGAGGAAAAATAAATAAAAGTAAGAGGGGTGAGTAGCAGAAGTTTACCTCGTCCGCACGCCAATATAGTACGGCAGCCATCAATGGAGCTAATATATTGAACGAAATATTTAATCAGAAGGACACAATTCCCCTGGCTCCCGTTCGCCAGCTGAACGGGTTATATAACAGCTGAGGAGGTTTCTGGGTAATGAGGCACCCGCTCTGGAGTAGGCTCCCTCGGATTATTAGTATTGAGCGGGATCTGTGAGTGAGTGTGGGTGACTGTGGGTCTCTGCCTGTGTGTGGGAGCGAAAATCACAGGAAGCTTCACAACAGAAGGAATCCATAAAAGGATCTTCTGAGATTTACAGGACTCTCCCACTCATTCAAGCTCTCTCCCTCTCTCTCTCTCTCTCTCTCTTTCTTTCTTTTTCTCTCTGTTTCTTTATTTTGTCCCATCCCCCTTGCTCTAACTGTTCTCCACTATGTATCTTCTATATATGTTAATTATATTTTGTTAGTTTATTCTACCTTAAAGAATATGGTCACATATTTGTAGTTATTGCTTCGTGATTTTTCAACAAACAAAATTAAATAAGCTGTTCGGTAACCAGAACTGTTTAAACTAAGCATATATCCCGTTTTTGCAAGAAAATCAAGCTGTTCACCTTGGATTCATGACAAGACACTTGTAAATTGTCAAGGAAGATATCTACGAACATAATTCAAATTAATAAGAGCTTTTCCAAGTTTTTCTTTCCTCCCTGCCTATAGCAAGGCATAATGTACTAATCTTTTACGTTCAAATTGCAATGCAACAAAATGTCTGCAATAAAATATGGTAAATCAGCTGTGATCACACCACTCCTACATGATGGTCTTTTTGTCAATGAAGTGCCTAAATAAAAGGAAATAGAAAAATTGATATTTTTAGCGGATATGATCTTTCTGTAAGCTCTTCATCTCCAAATTTTCCAAACTCAACTATTATCGCAATAGTCTATGTTGTCAGAAAGAAGATCAAGTACCAAATTTGGTTTGATTATTTATGAAAATGGGGGCTTCCAGCTGTCTCTGGAGTTAAATTCTGTTCATTCTTCTACCCTTAGGTTAGGCGTGTAGAGTATCCTCAGTCCATCTTCCATGTGTCAATGTCCTCGGCCGTTCTACAACCCTTTCAATGAGTAGTCTCGCTCCTTCTCAAGTAGCAGAAAAGACATGACAGGATCGGATGAGAAATCCTGGAGGAACGCCAGCTCAAGTGATATGACCATGTATGCAGTCTGGGAGATTTCCATCTAGCTGGCGTTAGAAGTAGGACCAACGGTGCAGTGATATGTTAGGCCAAGGATAACATATAGGAGAGAGAGATTAGTTACATTCAAAAACATACTCAATAAGTATTTATCATAGAAAGCTTACATTAAACAAATTATACATAAATCTATTAAGTCCTATAGGATTCTTTCATAACTATAATATTAAGAAAAATATTTTTCAATTTGGTTTTATGTTTAATTCTCTTTCTCTTTCTGAACATTTCAGTAACTCATATTCATTAGCAATGATTTGCAAAGAGCATAACATTCCCAAAACGAGTGGCTTTTACTGAGAAAATGGAGTTCCTCTATTGGAAAATTTATGAATAAAAATTTTAAAATTAAGAAGTGGAGGAATTTTATAAAAGTCGTGTAATGGAGTAAATACGATTAGATTGATTGATATATGTGCTCCAGTTAAAATCAAAATTAATATATCATCATGCAAAATATAACCACGAACGTATCTGGATTTCCAACGCGGAAGAATAAGTCTGAGGCATATCAAAGAGAATGAAGATAAAACAGTGAATCTGAAAAACGAAACCTTATAAAAAAAACTTTTTTTAAGACCCCCACAAGAGAAAAATTATCGACAGCCCAGAAGCAGTTTAGAATTTTAAGACTTGAAGTAAAGCAGTTTCTTGAAATTAAATCACAGATTTCCCTCCAATAATTTTTAAAAGGTTTTGAAAGTTGTTTTATTCATTTTCTTCTCCCTTTGAATATAATTTAGTCTTTTTATTATAACAAAAACGAAAGTTAAATGCTTATAAAAAGTTCAAGAAAACCATCTAACTAAAAAGATTTGAGATGTCTGCAATTCAAAATAAGCACATCTTCTTAGTAAAACGAAATAGCCTTATGCAATACATATATGATAAAATGCTTTTAGAAAGTGAGAATTTAAAATATATAAAAGTAAAAATAATCATATTAATTTTCACGAATTAATGAATCTTGCTATATTTTTTAGATTCTCCAAAAAATTATTTTGTTTTTATAATCCAATTCTTTCAATTATTTTCTGTAGGTCTTGAATATTAATGTTGATTGATTAATTGATTATTAGTGATAGATAGGTGTTTGTACTCTTAGAATTATTATGTCTCTTCCTCTCAGTCTCATTTAAAAACTAAAATTTTCTTATGTCACTCTAGAATTTCAGCAATATTTAAATTTAAAAAAAAAAACCTACAATATGCCATTATAATTCAGAAAGTAAATACACATTAACAGTTTTAGTTATTGATAAGTCTACTTGCTTAAAATATTTACAATTCTTCTTACTTAGAATAATAAAGTGGCTGTGGAAGTAAGCTTATTAGTGAAGCGCTAATTGAGATTGAGAATTAATATTATATTGGAGGCCTCAGCCCGCTCGACCAACACCTGACCGTAATGAGCTCACACACGAGGATCAGGCAAACTTCTCCAGGTCGGCTGGCGAATAATTCAGTACTCTTAATTGAAAACTGAACCAGGCAAAGTTGGAGAGATTGGGGGGGGGGGGGNAATTAATATTATATTTTTATATTTTATTTTTATTGTATATTATTTTTTTTACCCTAATGGGTGTGAAAATAATAGACATATTTCAGTTTTATTTTAAATTAAATGGCTTCAGTACAGCCATATCTATCAGCCAATATATGTGAAATAAATTTAAATAAATATATTTTGACGATATCATTTTTCAGAGCTTCGTCTCGAAGGTGACTTCTGGAAACCTTATATAACACTGGAGTATTCACCCTGTGAGAGGTAGGAGACGCAACACAGTCCGAGTCTCCAGGTAACCAGGAAGAATTACAACCCCCAATAAGGTAATGGGATGACCCAAACATCCCCCTGACCTAACGGTTCTCAACCTTCTTCTTTGTGGAAAGGCTTCAACCAGACCAGGAAATAAAAAGCTGGGGCGTACTGGTCCCACTCTCATTACCAATATAAAGAGAGCAAGGGGTAGGAGGGGAAAAAAAAAAAACAGAAAAAGAAAAATAGTTTCAGGTAAGTAGACCTTCTTAGCATTCCTAAACAAAGAGTTTTACTTGAATAAGATACGGGCGAAAAAAAAGGTTAAGAATTAACTCTATTCATCTATAACAATGTCAATAGATCGTTTGTTTTTGTTTTTTTTAGAAATAGGATACAAACTAAGGCATACAAAGAATTTTAAACTGAATTCATCAGAAACCTTGAATAACTTCAAATCAGTTGTAAAATTGAATACAAAAATCAAGTGGTTCATATATTTTGACTTTTTTGCTCATTATTTCAAATTATTAATAAATACTTTTGTTTATAAATATCATAATATTTTAGAACTTATTGAGTACCAATTAATATTTAATAAAAAAATCCTTTAGGTACAATTTATTAATAAAATTCAATAATATTCAAATTAAATCATAATAATATTAAAGGTGGTCATATATCTTTTGAAGAGGAAGTGATAATTAAGGACAGAATTTAATCTACTTAGTCTCCACTTAGTGTGAGTGGGGACATTAGAAAGTAAAAATCAGGTTATTAATCTTAGATAAAAATTTAAGACAAATCTAAGCTTGATTTAAAAGAAGGAACGTCTTGCGAATAAATGCACATTATTTTTAGGATAGTAAGAGACTAATGAAACTTCCGGAAAAGTCCATAATGTAAAAAAAAAAAAATTAATCACACAAAAGTAGCGATAACTAAAAAGATTTAGAGAATGCACATAAATAAGATTAAATATGACATATTTGATCTTGAAATTCTGAGAAAGCAATAGATGACATCACAAATGCTAGTTCTGGAATTTTTAACAACACTCGTAGCTACATTCTTAAATGTAAATAACTCAAGCACCTTAAATTAACTCAACAGTTATTAGGTACCTTAATAGTACATAAATGAGAGTTTATCAGAAAAATAAATAAAACATTATTGGAAAATTAAAATTCAATTCTTGTCGAAGTCAATAGATTTTTTTTTTTTGTAAAACTAATTGTGAACAAGATATTACTCTTATACATTCCGGTTTCTAAAAAGGAGCTTAAATAGCAAGTTTAGGTTATTTATATTAATATTTCCAAATGCCAAAGAGCGAAAAGACATATACGAGGTGTAATCAAATATTAAGGTTACTCTTTATTTTTATAAAAAATATTTAATTATTCACTAATATTTATATTGTCCTCACCATATGCCAATATCAACATTTCACGAGTTTTAGTGAACCTTTTTACACAGAATTTAATGCAAACTCTTTGATCCGTGTTATTCGACAGTTGAAAATAGCCGAGCGCGAAAAAACTTCTAACCTCAATTCCTCTTACAAACAAACAATAAATACTATACACTTGAAACTTCACAGATGTTCAACAAAAGTCTAACAACAAAAAAAAAATAAAGATTTGTAAAAGTCTTTCAAAAGTAGCAAAGAGTACAAATGCGACCTTACTGAAAATCTCCTCAAATAAATCTACAGTAAAGTTCCATTTAAATAAATATAAAATAAATTTTTTTGTTTATCAAGAAATCTAAGTATTTCTTTTACGTTATTAATTATTTTAGAGTCATCTTTAACTTTATTATTATTTTACACCTAAATAATCTTAGATCTTCCTCCTTCTTAAATATTATAGAAATATTCTTTTTTCGTTTCCTAACAATATTTAAATGGTTTCGTTGATTTTTAAAAATGATCGTAGTCTTGATCGATTCTTCCAAAAATTATAAAAACATTGAATCAAATTTATTTTGTTTTCCTTTAATATTATTTTTATTTTCCTCTCATTTTTTGTGTTACTTATNACACGAACGGATCCCATGAGCTCATTGTTTTTATTTGTGGAATAATTTTTTGTGAAACTTTTGATTATTAATAAATAGTTTAATGATGACATTTAAAAAAATAACATTGGACCATTTATCAGTATATGTATGGGGATAATCCTGACCGAAATAACAGTAATGGTAAATTTATTTTTGAATAACATTTGGCCATTTATTTGTTTTATAGCCCATCAAAATGGAATTGGTTTCATAGCATATTTTTTTAATATTATTATTTGTATATTTGTTATATTTTTTCTTTAATATTATTTTTCTATTATATCTTCAGGAAAATTTATTTGATTAAATATACCTTTTATTTTATAATTTATTTCCATTAATATTTGGATGAAGCTCTTTTTATAGTAGTAAAATTTGTTTTGAATATAAGGAATTACTTATGATATAGGGTCCTACCCATAAATTTCATAGTTCTTTTTCCAAATTTTGTAATATGTTCTCAAGTTTAATCACATTATTCTTAGGGTAGATTTCGTGCATAACATAATTGTACCTTCATGCCACCCCTTACTAAGCCACCCTCATTTATTTTAATTTTATTTATGTCTAGTGATCTGCTCTTCCCGCCCGAAATATTTTTTCGCATAAAGCCTGGTGTGGGGGATATCCCCCTAGATTAACAGAAAACCAAATCCGAGGGATTTAACCAAGTTATCGTGATATTCTTAACCAAGGGATGGTTTAAAGCTTCTTTCATGTTCCTGATTACCTAGATATTTTATAACTTGAATTGTTTTTAGCTATCGGTTGATTGTGAGTATTCATCAATATTTACAAACTCACACACATTCGAAGTTTAATATTATTTTTTCATTAGCTTAAATGACCAAAGTCCCATGGGCTTTTTATTACACAAAGAAAACTTGATCTAATACTACTAAAATTAAAATAAACCCTTGTACACAATAGTGACATTTTCTTTAAAGATCTCTTTAAGACTTTTCCCTGGACTCCACAACTTTCCCGCCCTAAGGGATGGAAAAGCGAGGAGAACAAAGAACAAAGAAAATGCAACTCATTACAAAAAAGGAAAAAGTGTCAGCACTCCGAGGACTATAAGTACATTATGGATAAACTTTTAAGGCGCATTAAGTTCAGTAGTCTCATCACACTTCCTCCCGGAGCCGTATGTTAAGGATTTTATAAAAGTATAAGTCAGAAAAAAAAAAGAATGAAGAAAATATATATGCTAAGGAGGAAATGAGAAAAGCAAGGAGGGGTTCGCTCGCTATTTCCAGGAGAGAGGTAAAAACCCAGGACTTCTTCGCCATTTTCATTTTTTCCTTCCGTCCTTCCTTTTTCAGGAATATGGTCTACATTAGCCTTCTGAGTAACCCTCACCCTCAAAAGTCATCAAAAGGAAAGCATGTTCCTCAGAAGGTTTAAATAAATATATTTTGACGATATCATTTTTCAGAGCTTCGTCTCGAAGGTGACTTCTGGAAACCTTATATAACACTGGAGTATTCACCCTGTGAGAGGTAGGAGACGCAACACAGTCCGAGTCTCCAGGTAACCAGGAAGAATTACAACCCCCAATAAGGTAATGGGATGACCCAAACATCCCCCTGACCTAACGGTTCTCAACCTTCTTCTTTGTGGAAAGGCTTCAACCAGACCAGGAAATAAAAAGCTGGGGCGTACTGGTCCCACTCTCATTACCAATATAAAGAGAGCAAGGGGTAGGAGGGGAAAAAAAAAAAACAGAAAAAGAAAAATAGTTTCAGGTAAGTAGACCTTCTTAGCATTCCTAAACAAAGAGTTTTACTTGAATAAGATACGGGCGAAAAAAAAGGTTAAGAATTAACTCTATTCATCTATAACAATGTCAATAGATCGTTTGTTTTTGTTTTTTTTAGAAATAGGATACAAACTAAGGCATACAAAGAATTTTAAACTGAATTCATCAGAAACCTTGAATAACTTCAAATCAGTTGTAAAATTGAATACAAAAATCAAGTGGTTCATATATTTTGACTTTTTTGCTCATTATTTCAAATTATTAATAAATACTTTTGTTTATAAATATCATAATATTTTAGAACTTATTGAGTACCAATTAATATTTAATAAAAAAATCCTTTAGGTACAATTTATTAATAAAATTCAATAATATTCAAATTAAATCATAATAATATTAAAGGTGGTCATATATCTTTTGAAGAGGAAGTGATAATTAAGGACAGAATTTAATCTACTTAGTCTCCACTTAGTGTGAGTGGGGACATTAGAAAGTAAAAATCAGGTTATTAATCTTAGATAAAAATTTAAGACAAATCTAAGCTTGATTTAAAAGAAGGAACGTCTTGCGAATAAATGCACATTATTTTTAGGATAGTAAGAGACTAATGAAACTTCCGGAAAAGTCCATAATGTAAAAAAAAAAAAATTAATCACACAAAAGTAGCGATAACTAAAAAGATTTAGAGAATGCACATAAATAAGATTAAATATGACATATTTGATCTTGAAATTCTGAGAAAGCAATAGATGACATCACAAATGCTAGTTCTGGAATTTTTAACAACACTCGTAGCTACATTCTTAAATGTAAATAACTCAAGCACCTTAAATTAACTCAACAGTTATTAGGTACCTTAATAGTACATAAATGAGAGTTTATCAGAAAAATAAATAAAACATTATTGGAAAATTAAAATTCAATTCTTGTCGAAGTCAATAGATTTTTTTTTTTTGTAAAACTAATTGTGAACAAGATATTACTCTTATACATTCCGGTTTCTAAAAAGGAGCTTAAATAGCAAGTTTAGGTTATTTATATTAATATTTCCAAATGCCAAAGAGCGAAAAGACATATACGAGGTGTAATCAAATATTAAGGTTACTCTTTATTTTTATAAAAAATATTTAATTATTCACTAATATTTATATTGTCCTCACCATATGCCAATATCAACATTTCACGAGTTTTAGTGAACCTTTTTACACAGAATTTAATGCAAACTCTTTGATCCGTGTTATTCGACAGTTGAAAATAGCCGAGCGCGAAAAAACTTCTAACCTCAATTCCTCTTACAAACAAACAATAAAT
>KZ810701.1:17730-30990 GCA_000696205.2 Oncopeltus fasciatus
ATATATATATATATCAAAGTGTGTGTGTGTTTATTTCAGCAGATGTTTATACCTCAGAGAATTTCATATTTAATTACACTCTTATTTTAAATAAGAGTAATTGGAGTAATTTGATCTTACTAGCTAGAAAAGGATATGAGAACAAGACCTATACCTATAGGGCGGCCTCTATATCTATCTACCTGGAGGAAAAATATAATCCATTATAAAATTATATTAAAAATATAGTCAACTAATGAGTAATAGGGGTATAAAAATATGTATTTTTAATTATCTGCTAACGTTTCGGCTTACATTGTAAGCCATCTTTAGGGCTGCCTATCATAAAGACGAGAGAGGACGTCTGTTCCTACGTATGTTCACATTTCCATGACTTCACATGGAAATGTGAACATAGGGACAGGACGTCCTCTCTCATCTTCATGATAGGCAGCCCTGAAGATGGCTTACAATGTAAGCCGAAACGTTGGGTGATAATCCTTTATTAAAAAATACATTTTTTAAATTTGTGTTTTTTGGATCTACCTTGACCGAACCCCAACTAAAATCATCTAAGAATAATAAAGAATTTTTTTCTTAATGTTAAAAAGCGAAACAGAATTTTAAATTCCCTCCCGAAATATAGAAGATACAAGTGACTACCTTAAATTAACCATCAACCAGTAATTTGATAGAATATACTAAAAATAAAATACTAATAATTTTCAGTTTTGCGTTGGACATTAAAATTGCTAGTTTTTACTTCATTTGTAAAGGCGCCATATTTTCAAAGATTAAACATAAAACTCGATATTTATGTTTCGAGTAAATACTACCTAAAAATTAATTTTCAAAGAATGTCAAGTTTTTAGTAGTGTTAGAAGTGTATTCATGTAGGCAAAATGTTTTGACGAAATTTTGAAAATGTCTAGGTTAATTATAAGAATAAACAAAACTTTATTAGAGAAATTTTACAAGAAATTAAAGGTGTAAAGAAAGTAATTTAAATAATTTCTGTAATATTACAATTAGCAAAAACAGGGTTATATTTTTTTTTAAAACGACAATTATAGAAATTGTAGAAAATTATCTTCTACACTTTTTATGCTTCACAAATTCCTAAAACTTAGAAAAAAAAAAAAATAAAGGTCATATCACAGAAGGAATTTTGAACGGATATTATTTTTAGAAGAGTTAAAGAATCATTAAAAAATTGAAAAGAAAAAAAAACCGCGCAAAAGTCAGATCGTGGTGCGACGAGAATAGCCTGATTTATTTAGGGGAAGTCTGCTAAAAATGAAATCCTAAATTGTGGCCGTGCAATAGGTGAAACACGTTTTTCGCCGCTAGACGACTGCAGAGCAAGGAGATCTTGATCCTGAGACCTTGCTCTACATGCCGCCTCGTAACTAGCATAGCATGTACTGTGCTTAGGGGAGACTTATATTCACATGTCTATATAGTGGCCTCACGGTTCCTTCTGGCATGCAACGTAACTCGTCCATTTTTGGATGGCTGAAAAGGATTGGTCACATGACTGTTTTCATGACTTTCATGTGCGACATACACTCAAACCCTTCAAAATATCTCCAAAAACATAACTTTTCAGAAACTGTTAAACCTCTTTCGATGAAATTTGAGTAAAAAAGGAGTAAAGACTTAAAAATGGCCCTGCAATTCAAACTGTAACACTTAACACCTAGTGGCAGAGCAATTTCCTTACATAGAATAAGCTTAATTTTTTTTTTTTTTTTTTTTTATTGTAAAGTATATACGTTCCTTCAACTGCTATCTCGTAATTTAAAGGATTTTTTTTAGAGTGCTGATGCCTAAGAAATATAATAGTCGTGTCCTTGTTACCGGCACTACCAAAGATGGTGTAATGGTCAGCATAACTGCCAGGAAAGCAGGAGACCCAGGTTCGAGTCCCAGATGAGGTAGTAAGATTTTTTAATTTTAACTCCCTTAAATTTTGTATAAAATTTAACCTGGGATTAAATACTGCAAAAAAATCAGTATTAAAAAATAAGAAACATGGGAAAAAACTAATCTAAAAAATAACCGACAATGTTAGCTCCTTCGAGTATAAGATGATATTCGTCTTACTTGGGGGTTTAGACTCGGAGTTAAGTGCGGGGACTAGAAGAAATTATCTAGCTAGCCACATTTCTTCTTTCGCTTCTATTGATCAACCCCCCCACCCCCTCCACACCTCCCCCCCCCCCTCCAAACCTCGTATTTTCAGACGTAAAAGATCAACCTCACTTTGTGTGTGTGTGTGTTGTGATTTGAGGACGAAACAATATTTGTTTAAAAAGAAAACCTAATGTATAATAAACTTTCAGTTGTTTAAAAACTCGACTTAAAATATTCTATTTGAATTCGACTTTTTTGTTATTTCAACAAGTTCATCCTGAAAAAAAAACAAACTTATTTTAAATATTGAAAAAAAAAAAAAAAAAAAAAAATCATACAATTCAGAGCCGAAAGAAAAATAGCAAGAGAAAATTTTTTCTCCCTTCATATGTTCATTAAAAAGTAAGTAGTTATGTTCCCTCTTCTTAGTGAACGAATTATTCCTAAGTCCTTAAGTATTGTCCTGCATCAGTGGTACACTCAAACAAATTTTAACAGAAATCCCTTATATTAGAAAATAACAGATAAAATAAAATGTATCGAGTTATCAAGAAACAAGAAGTTTGTCATTCAATCAGGCTGGACAAACAACACTCATAGAATTGAATTGCAAGGCTGACTATTCACTGGAAGAGACCAAAAATACTTATGAGACTGAAAAGTTGCATTTAAAAGAGATCAATGAGCCCTTAAATAACAGTGAAGTAAATTACAACTACCTTTACTATGCAAACCATTTAGTATTTTGATGTTTGTGGTAGCATTCAGATTATTTATTCCTGAAAACTGTATTTATCTGTTCGTAATTAATAAGGAATGATAATTGACATGAAAAACATTTTTTTTCATCATTAATCCACAAAATAAGATTGATGCAATCTTCAGATAGGCATTAGAATGAGATTACACCGAAGGCCTAAAATTGTTTGATTCATAGTAAAAATGAGCATGTTCAAAACTTGAATTTGTTTTAATCTTGGTGAATTACGAGTTTAACACTTTATTCAGGGGGAAGACAATAGTTTCTTCATTATGATATTGGTTTAGTAATAGTGGGTGACACCAAGCAATTTAAGTTATTACCATTCATTAATCAAAAGTACTTATTGTCAGAAAGTTGACGGTCTCTTCCAGGAGGAGACCAATTTAAACCATCTAAGTTCAAATAAGTCTCTGTCAACCTTTCATAGATAAAAAAGATGTGTAAATAAATTTCATCAAATAATATAAGTCCATTTAAATAGGAAGCTCACTCATATGACAATTGCATAGAAGAGGTGTATGTATTAGTCATTCACTTTAATGCAATGAACAGGTGAGTTAAAGAGGAAACATAATTTAATTTCACATTATTTGTTATATTTTCTTTTAATATTTCATATAAAAATCTATATATATTATAAATGCTTAAAAAAATCTAAAAACGAACATATATAAAGAATCTAAACTATGATATAATTAAATAAAACATAAATTTTTTAAGAAACAAAACATCTAACACAATTAAAACTTAAAATAACAATGAGGAGAGGAAAGAGTATTATTATTTAACTAACATAAATAAAAATAAAAACTTTCAAAATATCACAATATTTAACTTGCTAAGCAAGGTCTGAATAATTTTATGAGTATCACTTTCAATTGCACATTTAGTATGATGTAGTGTCTCCATTTCCTTGTTTACTTTGCCTCACAGGTACAGCTATATGACACCTAAAGAGTCAAAGGACTTTTTGTTTGAGAGAGAAACTTCCATTAGTTAAATAGTAAACAAAACTATACTGTTTTTTTGTTGTTTTTTTTTCATTGAAATGATAAATTATATAAAGGTAGTTTTAAATACTAATTTTTTTGAATGATAGATATTTGAAAATTCAAGTTTAATTATCAACAGAGAAGAAATATAATTGTGAAATAATTAACAGGTTTAAGAAAATAACAAATAAAATATAATAAGATACATTGGGAGGCAAGAAACAAAACACCTATTGTTAAAATAGGGATTAAAAAATACTTAAGTCTGAAAATAATAATNTCTCTCTTTACTCCTCACCGACGGAGGGCGAGAGATCCCCGAAAATTTTACTCTTTTTCTTTTTTTTTCTTTTTGTGGGTGTACTGCACTCTCTATCAAACCTGTTCTTGATTATGTAAATTAATATTTTTATTTAAAATTAAATCATAATAGTAGCCTAGGTTGAATTAAAAAATATATAGGATAACTAAAACAAATATTATCTCTGAGATTACTGAAAAATGTTTATTGTAAACGTTTATGAAATTTGTATTAAATACAAGGGTTTCTATAAATAAAGAGTAGTTATTTTATGCCACTTTTCAATTAGTATGGTTTTTTTTTTACCTGTCAGTTAGCACCTATGTGTAATATATAGCCATCTGCTTTTTGAAATATTAAAACTAATAAGTGATAAAGTTCGGGAGAAATATTTTTATAGTTAATGCATTGTTTTTCTCAACATCCCAATTTAAAAGAATAAATATACACATTAATACAATTTAACAATAACTTACTTTAGTAATCATATATTTAATGCTTATAGTTCTCTCCGGTTGGTAAATTAATTCTTTTTTTACTTACTCCTATTTTTCTCTATCTTTAATGAAACATCGGAAATCTGTTTCGATGTGTAAGCTCCTATTTGACGGACTTTTAATGATTTATAATTGGTGTTCAGTGGTAATTCTGTGAGCTCATTGACAAGAGGAGAGTTATAAGTTGAAGTGTTATAGATTACTACTGGATTCAAGAAACTCTAAGTGTAAGGCTATTTTGTGTATACATGCCTTTTAAGTTTATTAGTAAGAGTTGTAATCCTAAATAGTCTATTCTTTCAGTCTGTGAAATGGGTTATTGATACCGAAGAAGACTTTTTTTGGAGGGGAGGGGGCGTAAAGGGAGGCGTAAATAACAACATAATTTTTTTTCTTTAAAGTGTTAGCCACCCTCTCAACGACTTCTATGGTTCATGACAAGTTTTTATTTATCGATAAAGCTTTCCCTGGGAGGGTTTTGAACACGCAGCGCGAGATATGAACGGATCCCATGTCCTACCCTTCAGAATCGCAGCTTCAAGTACTTGTAGGCAGTTGAATACAGACAGTGACAGTGAACACATGTATTCGGCCAAGAAGATGGACAATGTCCGAAAGCGCTCGCCAACAGAAGATGGTTTGCAGAAACCAATAAAGACGGATAATGGAAGGTATGATAGTTCTTGTAGGTTAGTTTGAGGCGCGGAAGTTTAACAACAGGAAGGTACCGCAGTTGGCAGAGATTGCCCATAACATACCACTGAGAAAACTGTCTGGTCTGCATTTTGATAAGGAACGTTCAACTCTACGTTCCGACACAATATATTTTGTAGTTTGATGTAAAAGCCTTTCAGGTGGCCTGGGAGGCGACTGGCTGGAGGGAGAAGCTAGAAGGGTGGGTGAACTCATTATAGCATTAGGGCTAGTAGAACAGGTATAGTGACCAGCCACCACTATGGCGAGTGGAGTATGCACTGGACTCTCGGGTGAGAACGAATGGTCTACACACTTCTAAAAGTGAGCTAAACGAGCTGTCTCACGAAATAACATACAGGTTACGGACCAGTTCCCAGGAGTTTAATGAGGATTTTTTAGTGGAGCCTACGAGAACTAATCCCCCCTCCTTCCAACGGGGTTTAAGTTTGTCAGGGTAGATCGAAATGTCAGTTCGGACCTGAAGAGGACCTTTCATGGACTCATCTAAAAATGTGGGTGAGGTTAGCTACAGAAGAAAGTATGCCTCTTCGTTTCGTCAAACTCTGTTAAGTCCTGCTGCACGAAGGGAAATGAGCTTAAATAGAAATCCACCCTTACAAGAGCGTGAATGACAAACAAATGTTTTTAAGCACTGAGGGGTTCCATAGTTAAAACTACAATGGTCACTAAAGCAATTGCAGACATACACTTAACTTAGGAATTATCATTCTGATTACACAGAATAATAATCTGTNGAGCCCATGATTTATCTTGGTCCCCAACTTTTACACCAAAATAATGTTCATAGGCAGTCTTAATGATAGGTGACATTTTACGTTTCTGAGCCTTAAATGTTATTTCACCACGTATATAGCAAAAGCTATCGACAGAATTCACACACTTTCGAGGCATTTCAGATCAGCACTTAAATTAATTTAAAAATCAACTTCACACCAACTTCACATTTCAATAGCAACCACGTGCGTACAATTGACAAAGGTCGCAAAGGTTATGTTTACTACATATGAACAGCTGATGAGAGGGGTGTTATGTAAACAAACATGTGTACCAACTGTTGGTGATGAAATATTTCATTTGTTGAAAACTCAATATATATATAATAGAATGATACTATGTCTTGAAAACAAGAGCTAATATATAATTTTTATGGTCATTTTCGGCTTTAACACGTGGAAATACATTAAAATCAGCTAATTTCAACCCCGAAACAAAAACTTTGTTGTTCAGTGTTATCATTCTGATTACACAGAATAATAATCTGTAAATATTCACCCGTGAGGTCATGAATGAAGTATATGAACTCAATAGGTCATTCCTACTGGATTAGTTTAATTAATAATGAACTTGAAGAATTTATAAAAATATATTTCAAAATAAAATTAATATTGATAGTTATCATTAATTCGCTGATAACAGTAGATATATGTGCGAAAATACTGTATTCTTATCTTTATTCAAGAACAGAACAAACCATTGTCTGCAAAATGTGAATAATCATGATAATTTAACAATTCCATAACATACACATTTCATTGAACTAAATCATTTTAGAAAAAGAATAAAAAGTATGAATAACTTCTTGACAATATATTTTTTGTGTACATAAAAAAGAGAACAAAACTTAAGCAGCGTTCTATTAATGTATTAATAGAACGCTGCTTAAATTTTATTAAACTACGTTACTGCGTTAATATATTAATAGAACCACGCAGCGTTTTATTAATCGCAAAGTTTGAAGGAAGCGCTCAACCATCATAGTTACATTAGTAAATTTCTTTCTTAGCAAGCGCTTTTCGTAAAAAAGTATACGTACATGAGAATATTACATTTTACACTAATACCAAATAACAATCAATAATACAAAACTAAGTTTCTATATTTTTAAAATAAAAGGATCCGTGTAATATTTGAAATTAAATTCTAAAATACCTTTCTCAATAAACGTTTTATTTATTTATTTTTAATGTAATGAAATAACAAGTTACAACTACTTAACTATAAGTGGAGGAGGTAGTCAGGTCTCGCTCAAAGGAAGAAAAAAAAAATTGGTGAACCAATATGGTTATAAACAACAAAAGCAAGGGGATAGAATAAAAAATCTAACTGTCTCAGCCAGGGCTCGAACCTGGATCTCCTGCTTTCCAGGCCGGTGCGTTTCCACTTACGCCACCGAGACTATCCAGATAAGTTATTAAATTCCCAACACACTAGCGAGAATCTAACCTCCGAGAAAGGCGAATACATCGTCCTATGCTCGAAGGAGCTGACATTGCCAAGTTATTTATACGACTTCCGTTATTTACTTTTGAATTTTATAAATATTGTTTTGATGTGGTATTTTATCCCACGTAAGTTTTAAACAATAAATGCAAGGAATTAGAATAAAAAATCTAACTGCCTCAGCCAGGACTTGAACCAGGCGGAGACAGTTAGATTTTTTATTCCATTCCTTTGTATTTATTGTTCAAAATTTACGTAGGATAAAATACCACAAGAAAATAATACTTATAAATAGGGTTTTATTTTTGCCAACGTTTCGACCTGAGTTTCAGGCATTCTTCAGGGGCAATGGGGATAAAGAAAAGATCGCGAATTGCGTGTTCTAAACCATTGTTGCTGGGGTACTGAGTACCTTTAAGCCTGGCATAGTAGTGCAGACTCTGAGCAGACTGCTGACACCAATGACCGTCTTCCCTTCCATTTCTCATGGCATCCAGTTACATCGCATGCACTAAAGTGCACTATAGCAGCGGCGAGTAACTCCACTTGCCTCGTCGAAAGGCCATTTCCAAACTCATAAGCTCAACAGTCGAGTGCAAGGAATGCCTACTGGAAAACATCAATAGAAAGCTCTTTTGTCCTGGGAACGGTTAACCAACCCTCCCAACTCTACCTGAACCCAAGTAGCGAGGAGTTTTCACGAAGTGGACACAAGAAAAGTTCCTGAGAGAGCACTTGCCAAAATCTAAAGAGTAAAAAATCTGGAAAGTCCTCAACTCAACAATTATAAAAGTATTTAAAATAATATGTTTTATTAAAAACAATTAGACATCATAAACTTTAAATGATCAATATTTAACTAAACACACACACACACACACACACAAACTTGATTAGTAAAAAATATTAAAGTCCACATATTTATAGTCTTTTTATTTTACCCTAGAAATAACAACACCAATTTATATGCAACAATGAAAATACAATTGTATAGCTTGTTCATGTAGGTTTCCAAAGTCTCCAGGAATATTCATGAACACATCTTTAGTGCTTGACTATGTTGAAAAGCTACATTTTACCGAGTTTTCGCACATTCAGAGTTGACTTCTTCATGGCTGTATGTAGAAACCTACATACTCATTAGTCAAGCTCTAAAGAATTATCCATGAATGTACAAACATATATGTTTTACCGAAAACAGCCCAGCTGGTAGAAGGCGTGGCCGTCTACAGAATAATTGTTAGTTTCTTGTACATGTGACTAGAACTGTGTAAATACGACAGAACACGTGAATATAAATTTGAGAAGTCAAACCACTTCATTCAATAGTGATTTACAAAGTACTAAACTATTAAAAAAAAAAATACTTATTCTTTATGTTCACGTAGGCTTATACGGTCTTCATAAATACTATAAATATTAATTTAGTTGTGGTATTTAATCCCACGTAAATTTTAAGAATTTTTAGTGCAATGGAGCAGAATAAAAAATCTATCTGTCTCAGCCAGGACTCGAACCTGGAACTCCTGCTTTCCGGGCCATACCGGCATACCGCTTCCAACACCCCGAGACTAGCCAGATAAGTTATTAAATTCCCAACACACTTGCGAGAGCCTAACCCACAAGAAAGACGAATACATCGTCTTATGCTCGAAGGAGCTGACATTGTCTAGCTATTTATTTTTTATTCATAATTACTTTTTCCGGGCTTCACTATGAGCCATCACATGGTTTGCGAAAGCTCGGCAAAGATGAACTTGGTCTACCCCGGAAGGAGTATTTATAAACATTTAATACTCTTCCTATTTTCATTTTTCACTGAAATTTTCTTTGAATTGTTAATTACTTGAATGTAGGGTTTAAATTGAAAAAATAATGAGAAACGAGGCATTCCCTTGATATTAAACAATGACTGGTAATATATAAAGTGAATTTTATGTAATTTGGCTTATTGTGAACACATAAATGTATAGATAAAGTACTTAATGCAAAATAAATTAGTATTTACTTCACGTTATTTTAGGGTCCAAAATGAAATTTTATATTGTTCAATATTTAAAATAATGTGAAGATGAGATGACATATTCTTTTGTTCCTGACTAAAAACTTATACATAATATTTGGGTTAAGAAGGAGTCTTAATAGTACTGTTGAATAGCATAGAATAGCATTAACTTGTAATAATCATTTAGAGAAAAAAAATAGAGTACCAAACATTTTTCAATTTATTTTAAATAAGGTACTAAACTTTTTCTAAACATTTTGGTTAAATGCAATAAAAAATGATCTTAATTAAATATTTTAAAAATTATACATGAGAAGAGTTTTGAAATTTGGTCACCGTGAGACATTTTTGTGTTTATCTATCGATTTATTGATTTTACCAGATGTTCTGGCTGAGCACTCTCAAGTCGTACATACCTCAGAGTAGGTCTATATGTATTCAATGGAATTGTACTGATCATTTCATCAGTTTTTATTTTAAATTGATAAATTCATATAATGTGGATCATATTAATAAATTCTTAATTATGATTTACATTCATCATTATCTACAAAGAAAAAATATTTTTACAAAATACTTCAGGTAAGAACTGCATAAACCAAGCGAATTCCTCACCATCGAAATTAATAATCACTAGAATCATTTGGATATTTCAAATATAAAACCCCTTTCCTATTAGTTACGGCCTGATTATGAACTCAAGAGTTGATTTTTTTTTTTTTTTTGTATCCTTTCATTTGAGCTTACTCAGTTACCTACAGCTGATATAATTATATAACATAATTATATTATTAAATCATTACAACTTGTGTGTATTTACCTACCTCATGCTTGTATTGATTGATTGGTGCGATGTATCTTATATCTGGTATCACACAACCAGCTTTGGAGTCACCCGCTCTTGTAATCACTGACATCCATTCTGACCACTGAAATTCACATTATTTTGCAGAGCAAAGTTGAGAAATTTTTACCAGAAACTGTCAGGATTTATAAATAAACAAAAAAAATTAAAGAATTATTGCAAAAACTATTTCAGANAAAAAAAAAAAAATACTAGAGAAGTGAGAAGAAACGTAGTTGCGGGGAGAGGGGGAAAAGGCAGTACTAACGTCAGCTTACAAGGTATTTGGCAGGAATTAGCAGTCTGGGGGGGAACGGGATGTGTCCCAAGAGAAATAATGCACCGAGTCGCGAGAGCAAACATTAGGAAAGCAAGCGTTTCGCGTAGAAAACCGACGTCCACCAAGGAGATACTCATTAGCGCCTCGTCAAACTAGAGACTCTGAGTAACGTTCAACAATTAACTCAAAAACGATTGTTCACCAGTGTTTTGCCATTATCTTATCTTAACGGTAGAAAAATCCTTTCTATTCCTTGGAGTGTTCCAGCTTAAAGTTATTCAAGGCTTTGTTAATATTGTTATGAGCAAAGGTCACTAATAATTAATAAAAACCATAAATGAAAATTAATTTTTGATAACGAATAATAATAATTACAGCAGACAATTAAAACTACTGCTCTTAATAACTAACAAATATAACTTACATGTAATAAATTAATTATTAGGTACAAATAAATTAAATATGCTTATTTTCAAAGAGGCCTCAAAAGAACTTGTTAATTACAGTCACTTATCATTTAACTGTTAGCGGCACAGCTGAGACTATAAACAGCCCGAGGTCTGAGACACGCGATCTTACACGGAAACTGACACAAAAGGAGACTTAGTGATCACTGACATGGGGGGCAGCTGGCGAGCTACTTTTATAACTTCGTGGAAGAGACAAGAAAAGTCTAGAATATTCTAATCAGGATTTCCAAGTATTCCTGCTTCCTTCTCAGACAAAGGAAGCAGATGTCACATCGTGAAATTGGCCCCTTGCAGTACAGGTTTGGTCCTAACGCCACCTAATTCCCTAGTCTGTAACAATATATTTGTTTTACATCTCTTTAAATGACTCAAGTTCATCACGCCTATCTATACTGAGTCTCTCTTCACTCCTCAATAACGGAGGGCAAAAAATCTATCCGAAAATTTTAATCTTTGCCATTTTTTATTTTTGTGTGTTCACGACACTCTTCATCCTACCTGTCCTTATATGTGTGAGTGTGTGTTTTGTATGTCTGTGTGTGAGTGTGTGTATAGTCAATGCTCTACTGGCACCACCATTTGCAGTTTTTCTATGAAAATGAAAATGAAAATCGGCATGTAGTTTTTAAATTAAAAACGAAAGGCTGAATGAATACGTGGATAGGAGTGTGCTTTTACACATGGAATGTCCAAATGCTGATAATGTTAATTAATATTCGTTGAGGAATTAGCTTGTCTTACTCAGTTCTTGCCTGATAGACTTTTTAAAAATATATTTCTTTACATATAAGAAGTATATATTTATCAATTTATAAATAAATTTCTGATGAGTACATTTTCAGTTTCGATGAATGCACTCCTGCTCTGAAGTATGCTGGAGAGTGCACGTGTAAGTGCTCTTGACCTGAAATGTCAAGTGCGAGTAAAAAGGAATTTTTTCACTAACAAAAACACAAATAAGTTTTTATGACAATTTAATTTATGAAAATGAATATAGATAAACAATTAAGTATTTTAATAATTCATCCCAAAGGCCAAAAAGTCCATCATACAGACATAAGTTTGAAAGGACCCTATTTTTAGTTCCTCATACTAGACAATAAAAAGACAACTTCAAAAATTGCTCCATGAGAGTTACGAGAAGAATCAGTCTCCCAAGGAAGAAATCGTCTAACATTTCTCACCTCCTTGACGACATTCTTACACCAAAATCAGAAATATTTCTTTAAGGTTCAATCTATAATACTAATACAGTTCTGAACTAACATCCGTATGTGGTGGATTGCTTTGGCACTGTGTTTCAAAATGCGCCATTCAAAATTAGTCTAATTACTAATTAATAAATTCTTAAAGAAAAAAGCTACTCACCTCCTCTTCCTTGTTAATGGTCGTCATAGAGTTCCTGAATATGTCGGGGCAGGAGGACGCTTTGAGTTTGTACTTTCCCAGGTTCAGCAGCGCGCCACGGTACATCACAGAGTTTCTGAAACGGAACAGTATTTTAAAAAAAGGACAATTTTTATATAAATATTGCTAAAGACTGAGGACGCAGGTAACGAGAGGACCAGACCCGAACGGGAAGGGAGCCACTTGGAGGCCACCTGCTTCCTCATGACACCACTCCACATAGAAGCGGAAATATTATTTTCTAAGTAAACCTTCTCGATGCATTTAGGCCTGCCTCGAACATTCTATACATCTATAAAAGCGGTTCACCAGCAGCTTTCGAGTCAGTGTCAGATCGAACGTCTTAGAACGTCGTGGCTTTTGCAGTACCAATGAGTGAGCAATGAGTGACAGTAACTAGTTTAGACATTTTAGGCCTCAAGCCTTTTCTTAAAATATTCACTTATTACTTATTTGTATATACTTGTTAATTAGCTGTAAATAATTTATATTTTCTATTTAATTATTGTTAGTTATCAGTGACAGTAGTTGCAGTAGATTGGTTTGTTATTGTTAGGTTTATTTATTTGTCATAATAAATAAACATGTAATTTATCTCTGTCTTTTAATTATTAGTGACTCTTAGCTCCTAACAATATATATATATATT
>KZ810706.1:12488-29602 GCA_000696205.2 Oncopeltus fasciatus
GTCTGATCCAACTGACATTGTCTAGCTGTTAATCGACTCTTCATTATTTACTTTTTATTTTCATTTATAAATAGTTGTGGTGTATCATCCCACGTAAATTTTAAACAATTAATGCGAGGAAATAGAATAAAAAATCTATCTGTCCCAGCCAGGACTCGAACCTGGATCACCTACTTTCAGGGCCGGTATGCTATCCATTTATTTATATAAATGTATGTGTATTTTTATCGGACTTAGCCGGTACACCATAATGTTACTGTAAAAGAAAATTAATGTTTTTCAATTAATAATTTAGCTTCGTTTAATCTTTCTTCTTTAGGTAAAAAAATAATAACTTGTCAAATTGAGGCAGTTTTGTTTACGATATGTTCTCTATCATTAATTCTGTGAGGGTTTTTATTTTATTTTTTTTTTTATTTTATTTTTTACAATTGCTGACAAGAGGATAGTGCACTTAGGCACTCTTTACCGCCATTATTTCCAGAGTAGGATTCCATCTCATCCATAATCACTTTCTGTTCGGTTTCGAAGACCACAAAGTGTAGGTAAGTGGAGAGTCTCCAATCCTCTAAAGGATAACAGCTGCTCAAGGATCTTCATAAGTGTCTCATCAACTCTTACAAAACGAGTGCTTTCCTCCTTCGTTTCTGAAGTCATATCTTCTTCCAATTGGAGGAAATGGATTGGTATCTACCTATGTCATGTTGGTGAACAGTGATTCTACTATTCTAATCAGATGTTTTCAACGCTGTCTTGCCATGATGTCTGTGTCTCTGAGGCTTTTGAAAAATGTCCAACATTTCCCGTAACCGAATGTTAAAGTAAACAAACTTGTTAGGCATTTTTTTGCCTCTCATAAATTCTAATCCAGTAAAATATTGCCCGTGAATCAGTAAAGAATGTATTTCTAAAGGGAATTCCTTTCGTTGGCCTAGTCACATGCTAGAGTTTCATATAGTCTTAAGCAATGCAACGTCCGTTGCACCCTAGTGTTACAATGGCTTTGGTTGATATCCATAAGCAACGAATGAAGAGTTACTTGAATGGTTTGGGTAAGTAATTACTAAAGAGTTCTGGTGGTGGAATAATTTCCAATTCCTTTCAGGTACTAAAGGTACTGTTCCCCACTGAACCAATTAATTTCCTCATGCCATTATTTTTTTTTATTTTTTTTTGAGAAGCATTTCTTTAATGTTCTATTAGAAATTTATTAAGGTATATGCCCCAAGTTTTATTAAAGCTTCTTTAGCGCTCATAAAGTTTACGGTGTGCTAAGGTATCAAATACAGATCACATGTTGTGAAAATTATTTGGGTCTACTCGGCCAGGAGAAAAAGGTAATAAGTTTCAGGGACTGACTCTTCCGCCTTACTTTCTAGCGCATCGTATATCTGCATATCTATACGTCGTAGATTTAAAACATACCACTTTTTATGGTCAATCTACTTTCTTCAGTTTAGTTTTACATGTGTAATGTTACGCATCTCTGTGAAGCAGCTTTAAGTTATGAAGTACGTTTAGTATTGGTGAACTTGGCTAGCAGCCAGGCACATGTAGAGGAAGCAACAGGTGCAGGGATATATATTCCAAGTGATTACTAATATAATTGCTTCCTTATGCTTATATACTTGGCATTAGGAATGCTCATAAACTTANTCACCATGTTCAGAAGGTGAAGCAGTGTCCATGGACACGGTGTTATTTAATAAATATTTAATTTAGTTGTGGTATTTTATCCCACGAAAATTTCAAACAATTATTGAGAGGGAATAGAAAATAAAAAACTATCTGTCCTAGCCAGGACTCGAACCTGGATCTCCTGCTTTCCGGGCCGGTATGCTATCCATTTATTTATATAAATGTATGTGTATTTTTATCGGACTATGCCGGTACACCATAATGTTTTGGTAAAAGAAAATTAATGTTTTCAATTAATAATTAAACTTCGTTTAACCTTTCTTCTATAGGTAATAAAATAATAACTTGTCAAATTGAGGCAGTGTTGTTTACGATATGTTCTCTATCATTAATTCTGTGAGGGTTTTTATTTATTTTTTTTTTTTTTACAATTGCTGACAAGAGGATAGTGCACTTAGGCACTCTTTACCGCCATTATTTCCAGAGTAGGATTCCATCTCATCCATAATCCCTTTCTGTTCGGTTTCGAAGACCACCAAAGTGTAGGTTAGTGGAGAGTCTCCAAACCTCCAAAGGATGACAACTGCTCAAGGATCTTCATAAGTGTCTCATCAACTCTTACAAAACGAGTGCTTTCCTTCTTCGTTTCTGAAGTCATATCTTCTTCCAATTGGAGGATTGGTATCTACCTATGTCATGTTGGTGAACAGTGATTCTACTATTCTAATCAGATGTTTTCAACGCTGTCTTACCATGAGGTCTGTGTCTCTGAGGCTTTTGAAAAATATCCAACATATCCCGTAACCGAATATTGAAGTAAACATACTTGTTAGGCATTGTTTTGCCTCTCATAAATCCTAATCCAGTGAAATATATCTTCCGTCTTACTTTTGTAGCGCATCGTATATCTGCATATCTATACGTCGTAGGTTTAAAACATACCACTTTTTATGGTCAATCTACTTTCTTCAGTTTAGTTTTACATGTGTAATGTTACGCATCTCTGTGAAGCAGCTTTAAGTTATGAAGTACGTTTAGTACTGGTGAACTTGGCTAGCAGCCAGGCACATGTAGAGGAAGCAACAGGTGCNCTTTATTATAAGTTTTGATTGAACAGAAAGTCATTTCAAAAATTTACTTATTAAAATTAATCTTTTCTCTACTAACCTTCCGTTTAACCAACTAGGCTTGTGGAGGAAAAGTCTATTTAAATTCCGACACCCATTTCTAGCACCCACGGCAGTGGTTAGACTTATATCGAAAAATAAAAGCCTGGTCAGGACGGGACTCTTTCTGATTAATTTGAATTTTAATCTTTGTGGTATTCAATCGTTTTAGTAACTTATGAATATAAAATTAAAAACTCCGTCTGATCCAACAGTAAAGCAAAGAAACCAATAATTACTGTTTCCCTTCTTATATGTTTATTTCTTTTATATCGTGGCATACCGTCATTATGAAACATATATTAAAAATGATAAATGATAACAAATAAAAGTACAAATTTTCTATTTATGTCCTTTTCAAAGGAGACATCCCATCTTATGCTCTACGTAACACCAAAATACTCAATAGTCCTTCTTCCCGTAAACAACAAACAGCTTCATCTAAATAGCTTTCACAATAGTATAATATAGTTGTATACTATCTTATTCACATGTAATATGGATTGTGAGAATATACCTTAAAAATGCAAAAGTCAGTTCAGAGAATCTCAAAAAAGATCGGCAAAAACTCGAATTAGAATACTTTAATTATTACTGTAATTTGCTTACAGTAAAGTAAAAAAGAGTACTGATGTTAAGCACAGAAATGAAAAACCAGTTAAAGCAAGCATGTATAAGTGGACGTATTTTAGAGATAATTTCTAGTTGTTATTCCTTAGACTAAACCCGTCGCGCTATCCTTTAAAATAATATTGCCGGAGGTAGCAGGTGTAGAGGCATTAAAACAGAACAGACCCCGCTGGGAGTTGTTTCGGCCTCTGGCTGAGAACGCTCAGGGGGGAAGGTTTTATTCAGAGGGGTGTCGAGACTAGGGGTGGTTCACGCTTTGGCCGGTAGAGGGCTCTGCTTGGTGTAATGGCAGCAGGCTGTGTTCGGCCTGAATATGTATGCGAGTGCGGTTCTCTGTAATCATAGCCGCGACAAATGAAATCATCTGTACCGCAACTCGCTTTTATTGTGTTAGCACTAACACACTCCCTCCTCCTAACCACCTTCTCCGCCCTCCCTATCTCCCTATCCATCCTTCTCTATTCCTCTCTCTCTCGCTCGCTCTCTCTCTCTCTCCCTTCTTCCTTCGCCTGGTTATATATAACTATCTCCCTATCGCGTTTCCCTACACCCTGTTCTCTTACTTTATATTTTTTAACCCTATTTTGCTCTGACNCCCGCTGGGAGTTGTTTCGGCCTCTGGCTGAGAACGCTCAGGGGGGAAGGTTTTATTCAGAGGGGTGTCGAGACTAGGGGTGGTTCACGCTTTGGCCGGTAGAGGGCTCTGCTAGGTGTAATGGCAGCAGGCTGTGTTCGGCCTGAATATGTATGCGAGTGCGGTTCTCTGTAATCATAGCCGCGACAAATGAAATCATCTGTACCGCAACTCGCTTTTATTGTGTTAGCGCTAACACACTCCCTCCTCCTAACCACCTTCTCCGCCCTCCCTATCTCCCTATCCATCCTTCTCTATTCCTCTCTCTCTCGCTCGCTCTCTCTCTCTCTCTCCCTTCTTCCTTCGCCTGGTTATATATAACTATCTCCCTATCGCGTTTCCCTACACCCTGTTCTCTTACTTTATATTTTTTAACCCTATTTTTCTCTGACCTATTCTTTGGAATCCTCTCTATCGCCTTCCAACGCTCTTTTCCACATCCTTTCTTCCATTTTCTCTTTATTATCTTATTATTCTACAATCCCTTCTTTTGCTTAATTATATACATCTCAACATATTATATATCTACTCTTTCTTTACTCCTCTTATTTTGTCCTCTAGCTTACCCTCTCTGTCTTGAAGTGTTTCTCAACACTATTTTTCTGTAGTCTGTACCATATTTTTTGGTATTCTATACACTATTTCTCTCCTCTACCATTATATATTCGTCACTCAATTTATATTTAACCCTCTTTTGCCTCTTCTATTTTGTCGCATTTTCCTTCATGTATCCATTTAAACTCTTTCTCTACAACCGTTTTTCAATCTTCTCTCCTTCCCACTACCTCCCAATTTTCACTATAATTTATCTTTCTTTATTTTCACTCATTTCTCAATCTTTCTCTTACTCATTTCTCTGTCTACCCTCCCTCTTTTTCTGTATATTTTATGCTATTCTGTCTTTTTCTCGTTGCTTATATTTTTTCATCATCCCTAACAATCCGACTATACTCATTTACAAATTCTTTGCATATAAAATATGACAAATACCATCTATAAGAAAAGCACTGTTAAATTGAAATTTAGGGTTTAGGTTTAGGCAAACCCTCACCCCTAATCACCCAATTTTACTGTTCAACTCCTAAACTAACGCTTCAATTATACCTATACAAATCTGCTTCAGAACTTCAAAACACTAACCTAAATATTAAACCTGCTGCATCAAAATGCTTTTTTTATTCGTTTCTGTCATTTCAGGTGGCCCCCCCGCTTCAATTGAACCAATTTTGCTTTCAGGTCTCAGCCTGTCTTTTTACATTTAGAACAAAATTCCAAATTTTAATAAGAACGTATGTGTAATAGGGACATGTATTTTTGGTTTCCGCTTGAGATCGAATAAATCATAGAAAAAAAATCAAAAAATCTCTCATGAGAACAACCTCAATACCGATAATTTTGTTGAAATATTGCGGTCCCTATTCGATTTGTCTATGCATGAGGAGAAGTAATGAATGAATAAATCGGGGGAAAGACGTCATCAGAGAAATGATTTATTTAAGAAAATAGTTATGACCACCTTTAAAGTTCCATTGATTGGAAGAGGGATAAATATTTCATCAACAAAGACCCAATTAGTTTGAAAAACTTGCTAATTTTTTTTCTGTATTCTTAGCTAAAACCTTCCAGACAAGATTTATTAGGGCGGAAAAGCGTATTAGAAAAAAGTAATATTTTACGGGGGAATTTCAGAGCAAGTATCAGGTATCGTTTGGACTCAAGATTTTTCATTTTTATAAGTTTTTTACTTTAAAAAAATAATGTATAATAATTATTTCTTGAGACCCTCAGAGAAAAAATCCAAGTAAAGTGAAAGATTTAAGATTCCAAAGTTGTTGGAGGATTCAAAAATTCTATATAATCGAGAAACAGTAGTTTATTAAAATACTAACCGATAATATAACCAGTATTTTTTACATCATATTTTACAAATTATATATACACAAATATTTGTCTGAACACGTGACAACGTCTGAAATTTACAAAATAAAGTCACGATATTCGTTTTTTCTTTCTTTGATTCTGCTTCATTTTATAAAGTTGAATGTACTTGTTAAAAGGTGGGAGGGAATTAAGTGGGGAGTTAAGAGAATGACGAAATTAAAAAAGGAAAATATGTTTTTTTTAGAAAACAGGAAAAATATATAAAGCATAGCAAGAGTTAAATGTAGTTTTCAAACATTTTTACGTTAACAAATATTAAGAACTAATTTTTAAAAAGCAGTACATTTTGGGGTTTGTCTGGCTCTTCCTTTTTTAAAAGATAATCTAATAGATACTAGATATCTGGGTTTTATTACAAACAGTTGATCGACTTAATTTTTGCTGAAATCCTATGAGCCAATGAGAGTTTATTGAGGAAAAATAAATTAAATAATTGTCAATAATTTTGATATCAATAGATAAAACTATTGATGTTAAAGTTATTAACAATTAACGCCTATTAAAGGACAATTATCTAAGCCGTTAATACATATAATTTCCTATTCAGCCTAGACCTTGCTTTTGTTGCAAAGATTACTATTTATGGCTCTTATGACGCCAATGGAGACATCCAATCTCTCTAATAAAACCTGTAAAATTCGCTCAAATATTTCTGCTCTTGTGTGATTGATCTTTTCTTATTTATAGAGGAAACATTAATGTTTATATAACTTTATAAAGGAAAATTCATACTTATTATAAATGTTCATCGAAACAGAAGTTTATTATTGATGATAAAGCGCTGGAGAGAATACTTCTAGAAGTTATTGAACTAAAATGAGGAAGGAATATAAAAATGAGGCCCACATTTTCGTATTTGAAAAAAACACTAAAAATTGTCCATAAGAAGCGATAAATATTAAATTAGAAAACATTGTAGATGCAACTTAGGTAATCATTCTCGTAAAAAAATGTGCAGCTTTCTTAGAAAAGAATGCTTCAATATGCTCGCAATCCTACTAAAATAAATGACTATCTTTAATGACTAAGAATACACAATAATTTCACATATCATATGTCCCCTGTCTTACCTATGGGTCACAAATATAGACAATTATGACTGGGTAATCAGTGTCAGGCCCATGAATCAGTAAGTGAGAAGGAGGACAGGGAATAGGATACTAGAGGATAAGTACTTCTAGAGAGTGTACCACCTCCACAAATTAGGTCGATTTATCAGGCTGGGATTGCTGAACGGGACGATGTGGAGGGAAGGTACGGTCTAAAGCTGGCTTAGAATGGCGGAAGAATGAGGTCAGCCGCACAACCTCCAAAGATTCATTCTTTTGTTTCTTTCTAATTATGTGCCTTTCAAAAAATATATAAATGTTACTTTACAAACTTACGAATTATATACTGTTTACATATACAACAAAAAACCCATTAATAATCTTCCAACAAGGACTCTTTTCTTCTTAATTGCCCTTTTCAGACATTTATGAAAAATCTTGAGCAGAAGAAAGAAGGGCACATATAACTGCTAAGACCGTACCCTGGTAAACCTTCTGTTAACAGTAACATAAAACACATCAGTGAAAGAGTTCTTGGGAAGATGTTCAGAAGAGATTAACTTGACTACTAATACGACAAACACATCACTAGTTTGCGATCCACACTAAGCCTATGTAGAAATCTACTCGCAGTATACATATATAAAATATGTTTGGAATAAGCAGTATGCACAAGTCAAAGTATCAAAGCGTTTTAATAATTGAATTCTTGAATAAGTCAATCTTTACCTTAATACATAAATTATAACTTTTTCTATTGTTTGATATATTTATTTATAGATATCATTTATTTTACCCTAATCAGCCTTAGACAGAACTGAAGAATTCTACCTAACCAAGATTTCTCTAGTCTACCTTAGCCTATCCTAGCTTTTTCAAATCTACCCTTTCTTTGCTTTCACCGTCGAATTATTTATAAACTTGCCGGTATTGTTTATATCTAGGTAATTATTTATAACTAGGTAATAGTTTACCCTGATCGACCATAGTCTACCTTGGTCTAGTCTACCGAGGATTTTTACCTTACCTTAGTCTATCATACTCTCTTCTGTTCTACCCTAGGTATCCTAGCCTTCCCTATTACATTTTAGTCTATCTGTCCTTTTCTAGGTCAATCCTATCTATCTTAATCTTTCCCACTATAGACTTTTCCACAGACTATGTTGCTTTAGTCGATTATACTTCTACCCTATTGCACCGTATACAATAGGGTAGAAGTTAATAGACAATACCCTACTCTTTCTCTATCCTAGTTTTCCTCTGTCTATACTAGTTTACTATAGAATTCTACTTTACCCTAGGTAGAATTCTACTCCACCCTATTCTATTCTAGTCTTCCTTTGCCTGTCTTACCTTTGGCTCCCTTAGTTCCACCCTATACTATCGTAGAATTCTACTAGGTCTGTCCTAGTCCAAGTATTTTGATAGGACTCCCCTTAGTAAATTTTAAAAGGTATGAGTGGTGTTCGCAATCCTGTATATAGCATTCGCTTAAATCACCAAGTTCATACAAGCACGCTCTGAGTTCTAACGGTGAAATATGAGTCTTCAATTTTTATTGAAAAGTTGTTCGAGGCGTTGATATTAATATGCGCTGGGCCCTCGAAGTGAAGGCATCCAATATCATGAAGTGCTTGCAAATCCTTCAGCACTTCCTTCTGGATATCAAAACTTTCATCCGCTCCCACCCCTGAAATCTCCCCTCATATCTGAGCTGTCGTTCAATATGTCAGAACCCGACATATGGGAATTAACTCCGCAACAGCCGGGGGGAAGGCCCCCTCGAAGTTTTTCCATCAATGAATAATCTTTTAGGAAATAACAAGTTATCAAAACATTCACAAAATCCTCTGACAAATATCACCCAATACTTCAAATAGCCCTAAAAAGTAACTAGAGGTGCAAGTTAAATGTGAAATATTTATAAATGTTTACAAATGAATGAAATTATTCCTTTATCAAGGTTTTTCTGTGTAATTCGTTTTTTAAGGGATATTTAAAATAAATTATTCAGATAGAATGCGGACGATATGATTAAATAAAATGCCTATTGAAATTAATTTAGGTACTCATGAGGAGATATGTAGATTAATCGTGTTTCCCAAGTTCATTGTTTATTAGGTAAATAATCTAAAGGGTTATTGTAACCACCAATGAATATAGAACCTCGTGGCCGAATACATGTGTTCACTATCACTGTGTGTTGAATACAGGAGTTGAATACAGACAGTGACAGTGAACATATATGTATTCTGCCACGAGGATGGATAATGTCCGAAAGCGCTCGCCAACAGAAGATGGTTTGCAGAAACCAATGAAGACGGATTACAAAAGTTCTTTGATTAAATAGTTCTTTGTTTATTCCCTGTATTGAGCCAAGGTACTGTCAAATTAGTTAATGTTGACCAAGTTCTGTATTTTAATATCCTGATTTATTTGTAGTGAAATTAATTTTTAAAAATAGAAAAAAAAAATTCATTTTAGTTGATTTTCCTTGAAAATTCAAAATCAAACCACTCTATGGGAAGTCTATATGTATTCCCTTGGTGATCCTTTTATAACCTAAGGATTATATACCAATGGCTTATAGTCTAGATGATGAATTTACAGCCTCTTAATTTTACCAAATTGTAAGATAAATGGGTCAGATGAAACTAGAACTTGAAAACAAAGAATCTAATCCTAAATTTCGCTTTCGCCGTTTCCGGTAAATGCGATGAATTCGTACGGCAGGCAGGCTTTTCAGAAAGAAAAACATTATATTTATTCTAATACGAAATAGTGTTTTTGTTTTATTACTTTAACTGATGATGAAACATTGTTTTTTTGCTAGTTAGGTGATTATAGAAAATATGGCATCTGTTTTGAAATTTTAACATGTATTAAGTTATAACATAAATAAAGTCTATATTTATAATAAATAAATCGTAATTATTAAAATATTACCTATAAGTGATGGGAGACAAAAAGGAGGGTCGCAGCTGAATTGTCCAGTTTTATTGCGGAAGTTAGTGGTGAGAGATATGGGGCTGGCGAAAGATAAGGATTGGTTTTTGCTGGTATCTACCTCACGGAGGGGTATTTGCCTTCTGGACAGAGTATTAGGAGTTTTTTGTGTCTGTTAGCTTATGCCTGAGCATTAGTATAGGGAAGAAAGATCTTTCATAAAGGACACTTAGAAAAAAGCGTGAAAGACGAGGATAGAAACCAGGAGGTTAAACTTATGGAAGAGTTATTGGGGGAGAGAAAGATAGTTCGGTTAATAATTATCCATTGAATACTATAAAAAAAATAAACTAATATATTGGTAGCGTAATTTATATTAATACTCAGTGGGGTTAAGGGTTCAGCGGTTATTGCCCTAGACTCCAGCGCCAAAGATTCCGGGTTCAAAGCTTATTGTGCACTATTATTTTTTTTTATTTATGCCCTTTCCTTTATAATTATCCTAACCACGGTGAGCTTCAGGTAGTAGCTAACCCCATACTTTATTGAATGGGAAAAATCAGGAGGGGCATTAGTTTTTTTCCCGACTTTGTGGCAGTAGTACTTATGGTTAGTGCCCCAAGGACTACAGTCTGCCCCAAGCCCAAGGATGAAGATGGAGGGATCGAGGAGTAACACCTTCCCATAAAACCTAGGTCCAGTTGGCTCCAATGTGGTTGGCAGTACCCTATAAGGGAAGGGCCACTTTCTGAGGGTTACTTGGCCAGGGTGTTCGAGCCCTTCGTGGAGGCAACCATTCCAATCGGACTATAGGCAGATAGGCTGACAACCTGCCTAACCGAATTATTCAAGAAACCGAAGCAACAGTTTCCGGCCCTGTGCACTCGGCTACAGGACATAAGTGACAGTACGATTGGGTGGCCAATAAACACATTATTACTTGTGCTAATTCCCTGGCCATCAAAACGCCTGTTCCGAGACTGATTTTTCAAAAAAAAAAAATAATAATAGTGTATTTATTAATATATATTTTACGTATTACACGTGTCTTTGATTAAATAGTTCTTTAATTAAGTTACTTCAGAGTGCGCGTAGCTTAGAAGGGTATAAAATAGTATAACTTTACTCGAAAGATGATTCCATTCTTGCATATTTCTATGTTTTTGATTGACATTTTAGACCTTAGGGCTCTTTTACCGCCTCGTTTTTGCAATCAAGCGCTTTTTGCTCTTGGATCAAGAGCATTAGAATTAAGAAGCTAAAACCTACCCTTTAGAATAGTTTTAAAAAAACATAGTATATCAGTGGCAGAGAGGAATAATCCGAGGGATAAGTGTGAATCTGAAGATTGAGGGAGAGGGGAGAGCGTGAGGGGGGGGGGGGATGTTGTACGAGAGTGTACTTGCTAAACCAATCCGGAACAGCGGATTTAATCGAGGGCTAATTGAGAGAGCAATGTGGGTGTTGTTCGAACGATTGCTACAGCGGTTCCAGCTGGCAGCCATTAAATATATAACTAGAATGTATTCGGACAGTTGGCTAGCCACCCCTTACTGCATATTTAACTGCTACAGCACTTACAGAATAACACATGTTGTACATGCCACCCACACCCTATCCTCGTTTTTATTTATTATCTTTATGACCTTTCGTTTATAACTGCCTCTGAAGTCAATATTTTCGGATAAACATGTTTTGCTCCAGGTTTTAATTTACATTTTTCTTTCAAATAAATTATAAATATGGTGAACTATAAGTATAAATATCAATTATTTTTCTTTTTTCACTGTAATTCTTCCACAGTATCCTGCTTATATCACAATACCTTTCTAACTAATTCCATACCACGAATCAATCATATCTTCATTTATTGCCTGCCTCTTCTTCTAAGCTACTTTAAATCCAACTCTTTGATCAGGAATCGTCCAACCTACTTCTTTTTCATAGAAGCTCTGCTTTTTAAATTAAATATCTTTGTTGGACCCTCACTAATATAAACATATGTTCGAGGACAGTCTTTATCCTACACATTTGTGTAACTGTTGGCCTGAGAGCACCCTTCCTCGCATATTAGTTTCGTCTTGAATAACGCTAGGCAATATTGGCTCATTTCTCAAACTGGGCATCAATATTTCTCGAATACACGGTTAACTCTTGACCAGCGTAATAATACGTCCTATTGTTTACGGCGTAAATTTCCACCCGAAAAGAGTGAAATTTCCGCGAGAAAACACGTAATAGTCTTCCAGATGAATGGCTCTTTAAGAAAAATTAATAAATTTTATATATAGCAATTTAGCAAGTTAGTAATTTTCTCAAACATGTTTCTTAAACAGTATCATGTAACCGATGGGTTTATTGGTGACTTACGTCTTCTACTTCTGAGCGTCACTGGATGGCAAGTTTAGGAATATGTGTATGCGTATAAATTCTCCCTCTTAAATAAACCAAGACCTTGTTGGTTCAATACCTTCAATAGGTTCTTATTAAATTTAATCTTCTTTGCATTAAATTACTTATCCCTTCTAGTCTTTAATGATTAATAGTTTATTATTGCTGAGGCTGTAACCTTTTTTTATTTATGTAATTAGTTAAATAGTATCCTCTCATGAATTATTTCAAAGGCCATGATTATTATTTAGACATGCCATTGTGAAAATGAACACTTCCCATTCTTCCCTTTTGTAAATTTCATCAGGAACGATGTCATTTGTTCTGGATCTTCATATTTGGTTATGCACCCTTAGAGGACAATACTTCAACCGGATGAAGTGCTGCTAATTTTTTTAATTTTCCATTTATTTGTTTGAAGTAAACTTATTTTTGTTTCCAAAACTTTTGTAAACCAAAAAAAGAATTAATTAAATCCCCACACTTGGTTTTATAGCTGTATAAAGAAAACTTTAAAGTGTCTAATGGTTTGTTCAAACTAGAATATTTCTCTTTTTATCTGGAAGATTGGCTTTTCACAAAGTGAGATTCGTCTTTTGTATTAAATTAAATCTTACTTATCTACTTAAATACGGACTTTATGTACTATCAGTTGTTATTTTATAATTAATATAAGATGTTGTTGATAAATCATTTAACTTTTGATAGAGCAAAAAAATGTTAATATAAAACGGATTATTTCTAAGGCAATGCTAATTATATACCAGCAGTATGCATCATACTTATTTTTCCCAGTGAACTACTGGAAAGAATAACAGAGCTCATGTAAAAATGATCTACTTTAAATATGATGGACCACGAGATGAATGAGATGGGAAAATATAAAGAAGAAAAAGAATGAAGTCCCGGAGACCATGTTTTGCGGCGGCGGGTTGACTAAGTGGACCAGTAGAGACACTTGGCAGCGTCCGCGGGGGAGGGGGGTTGAAGATGTGGGCTCTCGCCTTCATATCAAGACACCACGTTCAGCAAGTCTGAAGGCGGCAGAATAGGTTTCAGCCGAATATGAAGAATTAGGGTTAATTTATTTTATTAACTTTTAAAAATTTTGTGGCGGCGTTTTCGCTGGTTCGAATGTGGTAAATAAATAATAAATATTTAATATTAAAAATAAAAGAAAAAGAAAGAAAAATAGAATATAATAGGTAACAACTTACAAGGTAGTTTCAGCAGGCAGTTCGATCCTCTCACTCATCTGCAGTTTTTCCTCCAAAGCGGCCCTGAAATTAAAGGTCTCTAACTCGGCCAAGAGAAAAACCCAAAAATTCAGAGCACTTACCTTCTGGGAATGCGTGGCAGCCGTGAGTGGACGAAGAGTAGTGGACTGTATGGTAAATGGGAGGCGCATAAGGCGGCACGAAATAATAAGACTTTTATAAACCGAAATGGATACTTTAAACACTGTGTACTACTACTGGAAGCAAAGTGGTTTCAACGGGAGCTGGAAGCAGTTCTCCGATGAGAGCTGGAAGCAGAGTGTCTCCTGTGAGAGCTGGAAGCAGAGTGAGAGCTGGAAGCAGAGTGAGAAAGAGGTAGGGGGACACTGCATTTAGTATGTTTAGATAAGGGTCGCGAGTTCAGGTGAGTCAGCCCCTGTGCCGAGATTAGGGCGCTCGGGACTGATAAAGGAGGATTACGGCGCGAACAAATTTATATTGTCCCTCTGGTTATATTAATAATAATTATAATAATACATATTTGTCTATAGGTTTTGTTTCAGGATGGCATGTACATCCTTTAAGCTAATAAGGATTAATTTGATAGGTAATAAGGTGTTATATTTTTTTACAAATAAGGGAAACAAGTTTATTGCTCAGTAAATTTATTTATTCACACACTATTAATACAGTGTTCTCATTTTCCTTTTTAGAGCGCTAAAAATTTCTATGCTATGAAGATGTTTATACTGTTAATATGACAAGTTTATATTGTTCTGAAACTCTACACGTTATATTAGTAGAGAATTTGTTGAGGTTCAGTCAAGGTTAACCCAAAAATAAATACAATTTAAAAAAAGTGTATTTTTTATTATTATCTACCGACGTTTCGGCCTATATTGTAGGCCATCTTCAAGGCTATCGCGAAGGCGAGAGGAGATATCTTGTTACCTTTATCAAGACATATAATGTTCATCATAAACACTTGATCCGGGAACAACACGCTCCTCGCGCCATCATAATAGCCCTGAAGATGTCTTGCAAAGTAAGCCGAAACATCAGGAGATAATAAAAAATCAACCTTGACCGAATCCCATTTAACCACACTGGAGTTTTAGGGAATCTATCTAGTCTACAATAAGAAGTTGAACTTCAAGTCCGGCAGTAGATGGGAGAAATGTAGCAAGCTGGTGAAGTGCAGATAGAAATTCTCAATGGACCAGTTAAGATCGCCAAGGGTTCCCGCAACGTCCAATATAGCTGTCTGAGCAGCAAACCCATTCCAGTCGTATCTCGGGTAGATGGGAGCCGGGCTCGGGAGCGGATGGAACAGCTGACGGATTGGCCCTGCTGTCTGAGGAAGAATAATGGTTTGGGTCCCTCGAAGGATCCCCCTCCGACACCTCCCTACCTCTATTTCATCTCCACTCCGATGCTCCCCTCTCTGAATTAACTCGCCAATATTTCATAGCACCTGTCTGCCTGCCTTCAACTAAAGCTTGTTAGACACAATCAGAGTCAATGTAAGCTCCGAAAAAGACCTTCCTACAAAAGCGGTTATCTAAATGGACCAATTTCATAGGGAATTATATGAGAAAAAAAGGATTGTATCGTTAGTACTTTATTTTAAAGATTATAATAGATTTAACTGATGGATGTAGGATTAAGTTTTAAATTTAGCTATTTCAATTTCCTTAAGGAAGTGAGCTATAGGGTCCGATGACACTGTTTTCATATTCCTTCGATCAATATTAGATTGATCATACACATGCAAAAATCCATATACATATGTTTATTTAAGCACACATAATATGTTTTTTGTGCGTTTGCTAAAAGTATCTATATAACAAAAAAGATTGTGGACTGTAATAAATGGCGGAACAAGTAAGAAGAAGAATTTAAAAATTCACTTACCTAAATATTTAGCGTGCCTCGGATCGTCGGCCGTTTCTTTAGTTTCAAATAGCAGCGTTCAGAGCTCTTCGCACTGTAAATTCCACCGAAGGGAATGGATTTCATCTGGTTCGAGAATTTTGTTTCACCGCTATGTGGAAATCTGCAAATCCTGCAGTTCCCCGAACCACCGTGAATCATTAATTTCGAGAAACGAAATTTGACAACAGGAAAAGTTTCGTAGTTGAAACCACCCTAGGAAAAAATAGAATTCGACAAGTCATATTAGTGTATGTAGACATGAGTGTATGTAGATAAGAGGGGTCACTTTATCGTTAGGGAAAAATCATGGAAAGCTGTTAAAATGGCGCACTAGTGACATATGGAAGTGCATTGCCGCGCGCTACAGCGGAATCACTAACAAAATCACTTGTACACGCTGATAAACATAGATTGCGCGTTTGGCGTGATTTTTTAGCCTCATGGAGGGAGGGCCTATCTTCTCATATAAAATGTAGCAAACTCATTGTTCAATCTGACTTGTAAATTAAATTTTGCCATTTACCCTTTAATTTAAAACCATCTTATCAAATATTATATGTTTGTATTGTATATTTGCATACATCTTATAATTACCATACCATCAAATGAAGCAAGCAAACTCTGCTGAGATAACGCTGCTCCTTCGTAACGGATTTGTATGTAGCTCCTGATATGGATGGACATATTCCTCCATTGTAGATAAGTCCAACCAATTATCATGAACAAATAGAGTATTATGGTTTTTAATCTATAAATATTTTATAAATTTTTACAGTGGCATTGATAAAGTTAGGAAAATCCGTCACGAGAAGTTACCTAAACTAAGCAAATTTCCAATGTGATGTTGCTGGTGCTTATTCATCCCTATTGATTTTTAACAAAAAGTAAACAAGCCCAGCATACTGCTTTTCAGGAACGTAAGCTCGTAGAATGAACCTCGCTGAAGCGCTGAATATCACGAAAATACACTGCGATAAACTGGATTTTACGAGGCTCAGAAAAATATATATATGCCTTAGGCGGTTGCATAGATATCTCTCTTGGACTGCAAGGAATGGTGGTGGATTCATCACTCGGTCGCCGAAGTCAGAAGGACTAATGTAACTTGGATGAGTCCAGGGGCGAGTGTTGGAGGCAAACTGATTTACATATGGAGGTCCCGTGTAGCCCAACCTGCTTAAGGAAACCTCTGCTGACGGGATCAGATAGTGCTCTCTCGTGAGAGATTCATGTACTAGGGGTGAAGGTGGAACCAATTACCATTTGCTGCAAATCACCTCTGCCAAGAAATGTTTAGGGAAGGCAGGGATATTCTTCATGAACAATGTTCACCTCATGATATGATATAGTAGTTATTATATTCAAATGGAGAGCTTTTTTGACCGTAGATATTATTATTATTAGATGTTTTTTGTTGGGGTTCGGTCAAGGTAGATCCAAAAAATACAATTAAAAAAATTTTTTAGTTGTATTTTTTGCATCTACCTTGACCGAACGAACCCCTCCCAACAACATCTAATAGTAGTTATTATATTATACAGTGTATCTAAACATAGTAAATACGGAA
>KZ810707.1:10986-21697 GCA_000696205.2 Oncopeltus fasciatus
AGCAGGAGATCCAGGTTCGATTCCTGGCTGGGACAGATAGTTTTTTATTTTCTATTCCCTCTCAATAATTGTTTGAAATTTTCGTGGGATAAAATACCACAACTAAATTAAATATTTTTAAGAGATAAAGATTTACTAACTAGATTTATTTTTATGAACATGATTTTTTTAAATATGAATAGTTAGCTCTGGAAAAAAAAAAAGTATATGTAGTTTGAAAAGTTGGCTGAAAGTAACTACTACATGTTTAATTGTGAATGATTACCACACTTCGAAATTTTTACAAACATTTTGTGGTCAATGTCAAGTTCTCCGCACCAATAATATCAAACTTTTTATAAAGATCATTAGAATAAAAAAATTAAGAAATTAAAATAGATTGTTTGCTCTTCTACATTTTCATAAAATCAAATTTGCCTGTTTTCCTTAAAAAGAAAGCTACAACGCTCCACTTTTGGGGGAGCCAGGGTAGCTCATGGGACCTGTTCAAATCTCACAAACCTTGTGCTGCTTTTATTGATAAATGTCATGAATGTTTAGAATGGGCTTGCAACCTTAATATAGCCCTAAGTGGTTGAAAGGGAGGCTAACCCTCAACAAATATATAAAATAAATAACCACTTTATATTTTATTCTATATTAATTATTATATTTCAAAAGGGGAAAGTCTGTATCAACTCTTCTTAAAATTATTTAAAAAGTATTTCTGATTTAGCATTTTCATTGACAATTAAAATATTAAATTAGAAAACTTTGTTTCGGGAAATTTTGTTCTTAATTAAAAAGTTAAGCAGTAAAATTATCCAGCTGGAATCAGAACTGAGAATGGTCTATTTTAAAAATAGTCACTCGGTTAGATAGCTTGGTGGAGGTAGCTGTCTCCTCTATCTATATTATCAGTATATCAGCTTTGAACCCTCCATTGCAGTCTAAGCTCACATTTTGGTGGGAAAAAGAAAAAACTATCACTAACACCAATATTAAATTAAACCATGCCATAACACTAAACTTTGAACTATTAACTTTCAACAAAAGTACTGAATCATTGACAACTGTCAATTTTCACTGTGATCTGTTTGCTCAAATGGTTCAAATAAAAGCTAGCCAGAGAGATGTGAATGCTAATAAGTATTTAATTGAACGTATATTTGAGAGCAAAATTATTATAAACCAAATTTTCATATTGAGTCTGATGGATGAGAAAGAGGTTTAGAAGACGAAAAAGAACAGAGCCAAAATTTCTCTGACACTCATTCTTGATTATTGATTTAGTTTTCAATGCTCTACTAAAAGAGAAAACTAGTACTTACTTTCACCTTCAGTTTCTTCAGCTTCATCACATACAAAATCATTTTTCCTTTTGACTTTATCTGAGATAAAAATGTTATCTTCAGGTTCACTATCAGTAGCAGAAGATTCATTTAGCTCAACCTCTTCATCTATTTCTTCGACTTCGTCTGCACTACATGTTTCACATTCTGCAAATTAATGAAATAGATATTACACAATTTTAGTGAGAGCTTTTCTTTCTCATCATTGGCTTTAAAACTCTTTTAACCCATTTGTTAATGCATTTCTGATTTCCATTCAATTTTAATATTATTTTATCAAACCTTCTTTAAGAAAATGAGAATGAGAATAATTTATTTTTTATGTTTTAAATAATTGAATAATTATATAAAGAATACTTTATTTTTATAAAAATAAAGCATTCTCTATGAGAAACTGGGAAAACATACATTTTAGCTAAAGGAAGAGTTTAACACTAATGTTCCAAATGAACTAATTTGATAATTATCAAAATTATAATTAGAATATATTAAGATTTTTTAATTGCTATCAACAAGAGGTATACATAATCATTTTACTGATTATAGTAACTAAGTTGAAAAATCTGGTATAGAAAATATCAATGCATTTTACAAAAATTTTTTAATTACCCGAGAGCTTTAAGAGAATTTGACTCCTCATAACTCAGACATTGATCACAAATGTAATATTATTTGACAGTATTATCATCATTAAGCAGGGAGAAGGGGCCCATCGACCCCACTCCTATGATAGTATTTTGGATAAAATTGGTTAATAAAATTAAATTTTAAGACACAACAATATTTTTATAAATATAATAATTAAAAAATAATCTACTTGTAAAATTTTCAAAATCATTAAAAATTTCTTTATTTTTTGCTGAATAATTTTTCTACACACACATATAAATTTTACATTTGTTTTTAGCACAAACTTGTACTGATAAACAGACAATGGACATTTATATACACCTTGGTATTTTAAGAGAGAAGAGATTTTATTTTATTTATTTAATAAGTGGCTTCTAGGACTATCTCTCAAAAAGGAGAAATGGGGAGAGAGAGAGAGAGAGAGAAATCACATTGAAAGGAATAGGATGAAATTGCCATGGTTCTTGATGGGGTTCGAACACCTATTGTACCTACCTTTGGTTATTGAGTAGGGCAGTTGTGTGATAATCGAAAATAGTATTTAATAATAGAGTTAACAAAAATAAACACAAATATTTGAATCTAAATTTTTAAAAATAGATTGATGCAGAATAGGAAAAACAATTAAATAAATAAAAAATATACTTAAAATTTGAATGCGCTTAAAAAAGCAAAAACACTATTCCTACCATTTTGATAGAATTCTTCACTTAATTTATACTCCTCAACTCTCTTAACAAACTCTTCTTCTCGTCTTTGAGCAATTTTTTCTTTGAGCCTCTCCTTTAACTGAAGTCTAGTTTCTCCTGGCTTTGAATTTTCCTTGACTGAAATTCTTAAAACTTCATCAGTTAAGTTTGTGACTTCACCCTTTGAATCTATTTCAGCAACTGTTACACTGAACAAAAACAATTTATCATGAATATATTATATTCAATATTGATTTAAAGTTAGAGTTGCCTGATAAAATCCTAGCAAACAATTAATATTTTTATTTAATTGTTATTTTAAATGTTATAAAACCCAAATGTTTTTACCTTAATTACCTCTTCATATTTAAATACTTACTATAATATAAAATGTATTTAATATAATTGATATAAGTGGAACAAGACTTACATTATAACAGTAATTGGTTACAGTATAACAGTAACTTGAGATATGCACTATTGATAACAATTTTTTAAAATAATTATATAAAAAAAAGCTGGTTCTAGTTCAGAAAAAATGAAATGTAATATATTGGCAGCTAAAAGTCTTGGGGGAGGGATAAAGGATTTGAAACAATTCAACTTAATGACTTGAAAACAAAGACTATTTTTAATATTTCCTTAAAAATATTCATGGTTTTTAAACACATTGGCTATTACTAAGAATATCACAGATTCCCATGCATACTTTATATTAATATTTTTAGTTGGTTATAAATTAGGCCAATTTATAGTTTATAATAAATTAATATCACTCAAACATGTGTATCAGGAGCTACAAAATGTTTCCTTAAATGAATATTCCAACATTCACATAAATCCCTTTATTTTTTTTTTATAGCTAAGTGCTTTTGAGATAAGAACCTCATCTTTGGTACTCACACTGAGTGATTCCTGGGCTCTGATGATAAGAGTTCCTTGATGTTGAATTAGTTATATATTAGAAGTATGTGTATGTTGGAATATTCATTTAAGGAAACATTTTGTAGCTCCTGATACACATGTTTGAGTGATATTAATTTATTATAAACTATAAATTGGCCTAATTTATAACCAACTAAAAATATTAATATAAAGTATGCATGGGAATCTGTGATATTCTTAGTAATAGCCAATGTGTTTAAAAACCATGAATATTTTTAAGGAAATATTAAAAATAGTCTTTGTTTTCAAGTCATTAAGTTGAATTGTTTCAAATCCTTTATCCCTCCCCCAAGACTTTTAGCTGCCAATATATTACATTTCATTTTTTCTGAACTAGAACCAGCTTTTTTTTATATAATTATTTTAAAAAATTGTTATCAATAGTGCATATCTCAAGTTACTGTTATACTGTAACCAATTACTGTTATAATGTAAGTCTTGTTCCACTTATATCAATTATATTAAATACATTTTATATTATAGTAAGTATTTAAATATGAAGAGGTAATTAAGGTAAAAACATTTGGGTTTTATAACATTTAAAATAACAATTAAATAAAAATATTAATTGTTTGCTAGGATTTTATCAGGCAACTCTAACTTTAAATCAATATTGAATATAATATATTCATGATAAATTGTTTTTGTTCAGTGTAACAGTTGCTGAAATAGATTCAAAGGGTGAAGTCACAAACTTAACTGATGAAGTTTTAAGAATTTCAGTCAAGGAAAATTCAAAGCCAGGAGAAACTAGACTTCAGTTAAAGGAGAGGCTCAAAGAAAAAATTGCTCAAAGACGAGAAGAAGAGTTTGTTAAGAGAGTTGAGGAGTATAAATTAAGTGAAGAATTCTATCAAAATGGTAGGAATAGTGTTTTTGCTTTTTTAAGCGCATTCAAATTTTAAGTATATTTTTTATTTATTTAATTGTTTTTCCTATTCTGCATCAATCTATTTTTAAAAATTTAGATTCAAATATTTGTGTTTATTTTTGTTAACTCTATTATTAAATACTATTTTCGATTATCACACAACTGCCCTACTCAATAACCAAAGGTAGGTACAATAGGTGTTCGAACCCCATCAAGAACCATGGCAATTTCATCCTATTCCTTTCAATGTGATTTCTCTCTCTCTCTCTCTCTCCCCATTTCTCCTTTTTGAGAGATAGTCCTAGAAGCCACTTATTAAATAAATAAAATAAAATCTCTTCTCTCTTAAAATACCAAGGTGTATATAAATGTCCATTGTCTGTTTATCAGTACAAGTTTGTGCTAAAAACAAATGTAAAATTTATATGTGTGTGTAGAAAAATTATTCAGCAAAAAATAAAGAAATTTTTAATGATTTTGAAAATTTTACAAGTAGATTATTTTTTAATTATTATATTTATAAAAATATTGTTGTGTCTTAAAATTTAATTTTATTAACCAATTTTATCCAAAATACTATCATAGGAGTGGGGTCGATGGGCCCCTTCTCCCTGCTTAATGATGATAATACTGTCAAATAATATTACATTTGTGATCAATGTCTGAGTTATGAGGAGTCAAATTCTCTTAAAGCTCTCGGGTAATTAAAAAATTTTTGTAAAATGCATTGATATTTTCTATACCAGATTTTTCAACTTAGTTACTATAATCAGTAAAATGATTATGTATACCTCTTGTTGATAGCAATTAAAAAATCTTAATATATTCTAATTATAATTTTGATAATTATCAAATTAGTTCATTTGGAACATTAGTGTTAAACTCTTCCTTTAGCTAAAATGTATGTTTTCCCAGTTTCTCATAGAGAATGCTTTATTTTTATAAAAATAAAGTATTCTTTATATAATTATTCAATTATTTAAAACATAAAAAATAAATTATTCTCATTCTCATTTTCTTAAAGAAGGTTTGATAAAATAATATTAAAATTGAATGGAAATCAGAAATGCATTAACAAATGGGTTAAAAGAGTTTTAAAGCCAATGATGAGAAAGAAAAGCTCTCACTAAAATTGTGTAATATCTATTTCATTAATTTGCAGAATGTGAAACATGTAGTGCAGACGAAGTCGAAGAAATAGATGAAGAGGTTGAGCTAAATGAATCTTCTGCTACTGATAGTGAACCTGAAGATAACATTTTTATCTCAGATAAAGTCAAAAGGAAAAATGATTTTGTATGTGATGAAGCTGAAGAAACTGAAGGTGAAAGTAAGTACTAGTTTTCTCTTTTAGTAGAGCATTGAAAACTAAATCAATAATCAAGAATGAGTGTCAGAGAAATTTTGGCTCTGTTCTTTTTCGTCTTCTAAACCTCTTTCTCATCCATCAGACTCAATATGAAAATTTGGTTTATAATAATTTTGCTCTCAAATATACGTTCAATTAAATACTTATTAGCATTCACATCTCTCTGGCTAGCTTTTATTTGAACCATTTGAGCAAACAGATCACAGTGAAAATTGACAGTTGTCAATGATTCAGTACTTTTGTTGAAAGTTAATAGTTCAAAGTTTAGTGTTATGGCATGGTTTAATTTAATATTGGTGTTAGTGATAGTTTTTTCTTTTTCCCACCAAAATGTGAGCTTAGACTGCAATGGAGGGTTCAAAGCTGATATACTGATAATATAGATAGAGGAGACAGCTACCTCCACCAAGCTATCTAACCGAGTGACTATTTTTAAAATAGACCATTCTCAGTTCTGATTCCAGCTGGATAATTTTACTGCTTAACTTTTTAATTAAGAACAAAATTTCCCGAAACAAAGTTTTCTAATTTAATATTTTAATTGTCAATGAAAATGCTAAATCAGAAATACTTTTTAAATAATTTTAAGAAGAGTTGATACAGACTTTCCCCTTTTGAAATATAATAATTAATATAGAATAAAATATAAAGTGGTTATTTATTTTATATATTTGTTGAGGGTTAGCCTCCCTTTCAACCACTTAGGGCTATATTAAGGTTGCAAGCCCATTCTAAACATTCATGACATTTATCAATAAAAGCAGCACAAGGTTTGTGAGATTTGAACAGGTCCCATGAGCTACCCTGGCTCCCCCAAAAGTGGAGCGTTGTAGCTTTCTTTTTAAGGAAAACAGGCAAATTTGATTTTATGAAAATGTAGAAGAGCAAACAATCTATTTTAATTTCTTAATTTTTTTATTCTAATGATCTTTATAAAAAGTTTGATATTATTGGTGCGGAGAACTTGACATTGACCACAAAATGTTTGTAAAAATTTCGAAGTGTGGTAATCATTCACAATTAAACATGTAGTAGTTACTTTCAGCCAACTTTTCAAACTACATATACTTTTTTTTTTTCCAGAGCTAACTATTCATATTTAAAAAAATCATGTTCATAAAAATAAATCTAGTTAGTAAATCTTTATCTCTTAAAAATATTTAATTTAGTTGTGGTATTTTATCCCACGAAAATTTCAAACAATTATTGAGAGGGAATAGAAAATAAAAAACTATCTGTCCCAGCCAGGAATCGAACCTGGATCTCCTGCTGTCCGGGCCGGTGTACTTTCCAGTTATACTACCAGGACTTGTTAGTTGTCTTATTCAATTCCCTCTACCTAGCGAGAATCTACCCTACGAGAAAGGCGAGAACTTCGTCTTGTACTCAAGGAAGCTGACATTGTCATACAGATAGTTTTTTATTTTCTATTCCCTCTCAATAATTGTTTGATCTGGCTGGGATAGATAGATTTTTTATTCATTTCCCTTTCATTCTGGGAAACGTCCCAGAGGTAGACCCAAAATTCAATGGATGACTATATTTCAAGTGTAGGAGAGAAGAGATGAAAAAATTGGAATGCCATGAGGGCGGTGGCTCGGGAACGGTAGGTTTGGTTTGCCTGGACTGAGACACCTCTACGCTGAAAGAAAGAAAGAGAAAGAAGAAGAATGTGTATTTGAAGTTCAGAGTTCAGTATGTTTTAAAATTTTACAATAGACATGTTTATTTATATTATGAAAGAACTAGTTCATTTTTATTATTATTGTTATTAGTGGATTATTATTTTTGTATTTCCCTCCTTTGTGGGAAATAATCTTTATTTTTATTGTGAGTTAGGAAATTATAAAAGGAAATACTAAACATCATTGTTTGCTTCAGTTCTGAAATTTTAAAATTTACTTTTAGTTATTTTTTCTTTTAACCAATTTTATTTTATGCAGTTATTTTTTTCCATTACTTTTGTTTTAGTTTTTAGCAAAAATGTACCTTTTTAGCTTGTTATAAAAATGATTAATTAAGTGAAGTTCGGAAATTTTGTTGTACTTCATCTATTGTGTGGGTTAATTTATTATAATCAAATACTTAATAATGTTTGTAGTGAAAGACCACTTATAATATTTCATTTTTGTTTAATTTTATTATTTTAATAAGAAAAAATGGTTAGCATCTTGTCAGAGCTCACAGTTGTTCTTGTTGATTACAAGCACTGTTTCAAACAATGGAAAATTCGCATGGAGCGCTGTAAGTATAGAGGAGGAGTGTATATTGAAGGTGATACAAACTAAATATGTATTAATTTAAAATAAAATATTTTACAGCAATNTAATAATTATTTTATTTTAAATTTAAGTTTTATATTTGTTTTAGCTTGTACAGATGATGAAGATGAAGAAGCTATGGAGAAAGCTGTGACGGATGATAATGATACTTATTCTGAATCATCAAGTGTTAATGTTGGGCAATTACTTAATGAAAAAAATAGTGTAAGATATTTTTGGCATTATATTTCTATAAATTGATAATGTGTGACAAATCAATTATTTATGTTTTTTTAAGCACAACTAACTGCATTAAGATGAGAAATTAGTTTCATTAAAGTTGGTCAATTTTGTGTTCTAATGTCAAAAAATTTAATTTTATAGTAATTTAAAATGGATTTTGCTAGTCATGTTTATTATTAAGGAAATATTACTGTTATAATTCCTATTTTATTATTGAGATTATATATTTATGTATACTATTTTGATTATATTTATTTTTTATGGATTATTCAAACATCCAATAGCTATAAATAAATTCCAACATACTGGAATTGTGTAAACTGTTAATTTTCTCAGTTTTGTAGTTGATGATTATTTTAATTAAACTTTTCATGCTATTAAATCCACCTCACTTGCAGAATATATATTTTACCAATGACCAAATCTGTGTATAGTTTCATTGCCCCTTTGCTATTATGCCCACTATAGCAAAAAAATATTTAATCAAATTTTATTTTCAGGTAACCTTCAGGAAATCCATCTTGTCAAATTTCATTAGGAAAAACAAATAAAAGCAGCTTTAAGACCATAAAATGTCTTAAAAGTTCCTAAAATATTTCTTTTATCAATAAAAAAAATTGTGTGTTGTTTCATTTTTCTATAATTAATATTACACACGTTATAACTAAAACAATTAGCAATATGCTAAATTTCTTCAAGAAAAATAATTATTGCGGTATCTAGTTTGTATTATTAAAATCTTCTGTACTGGTAAACCCTCATTCTTAATTATTCAATATAGCTGTGTAACTCATAAAAACTGTCGCTATAATAATTACTTGAAAGTATATTTGTCACATTGTGGGTATGTAGTAGTGCTGCACAGCATCTTGTCATTAGACTGTGAAGAGCTAATGTTTGTTTTTTGATGAAAATGGTAGCTCCTCATTGGTTAACAATAAGGTGTTGTGCAACTCTCTGCTGCATGCTGTTTATTTAACTTAACTAGGAAACTACTAAAAGTTACCTGTAAGAAATTATTTTAATTATGTAAAGTATTAGAACAAATTAATTATTGATATCACTTGAATATTTTATAAAATATTTTATATCTTATTACTCTTTTTAAATTCTTAAATTTCATTGTGGATTTTTTTTTCCAGGTATCCAGTGAATCACTGAATGCATCCTCATTAGGTAAATTAATTGCAGTGAATATTTAATTTTTTAAACCGTGTTATACTGTATTCAAAAGTGTACTTCTTTTTACAGTTATGGGAAGTGGGCTATCTGGACTATGTTCTGGATCCTTTCCAACTCAAGGATTGAACTTAAAAGATTTAGAGAAGAATGAGTTGAATAACAGCAAACATGAGAGTGAGGTAAAAAATGTTTCCTAATTCTCTTATAGTTTTATATTTTACTCTTAACAAAAGTATTATATAATTGTAAATAACCTGATTCCACCTTTCATTTTCTATTCATAACATATCAATCTAAATTTCTGTCTCCCTCCACCCTACTCCTATTTTTCCATTAAGTTTAAAATTCTATAATGTGTAAGATGAGGAGGGTAGATAAAAAAATTGAATTTCTAATACAAATAAAAGAAAATAGTATTTAAAAAGTAGTATAAAATTATGAGAAGGGGATCTAGCTAATGATTATCCAATTAATAATTATCACTCAAAAATAAGATGGATATCTATGTTTGTCACCCTTTGTTTTATTTTTTGTTTTTTATTTTTTAGACTATAAGTTCATTTCTACAAGAAGATGCAAGTAGGGATACAGTGATTAGTGAGAGGTAAGTTCAAACATTTTTTTCAAAATCTTGGATATATTCTAAATGAATGACTAAAATTGGTTGATTATTTGTGAGGGTGGTTCAGGTGAATTCATAATTAATAATATTAATAGGTTTGCTATTATTAGTGTTTTATACATAAAATGAATACAATGTAATCTGTTTTAGAATGTAATTTTATATTATTTATATTCTATAACATTTTATTAAGGTAAATTCTGTGTTTAGAGAAGGAGACTATTTTTCTAGATATAGAATGATAAAGTTCAGGTAGTCCCATGAATGTTTATTTACTCTATTCTTATTTTACTGCCAAATTTTTACCTATTCAGGCATTAATGGGCTATTTATATATTAGAAGAACACTGAATGTTTGTACATCTGAAATTAAATACAAGGATTATTACATATTATGATATTTGTCTCACAAACCCAAACATATTGCAATCAAGACTCAACAAATTTAAATTTATTTAATTATTTTTTTCAATTTAACTATTAAAAAATAATAAGCACCTAAAATCAGTTAACCATTGTTGTTATATTTATATTGGGTGTATTTGTGTGATGTTGTTTATATTTATAT